>JBAMYA010046191.1:0-11181 GCA_037176975.1 Arrhamphus sclerolepis | reverse complement strand
GTCTTGAGGAAGTCTTTGGGGTATGAAATGTGTGGCGGTCTGTTTGATTTACTGAGAACTGATGTGTGTTTTGTTGTCTTGTGGTATTAGGGCTGGGTATGGTTTGAAAATTTTCAATATTGATACCAAAACCGATATCTTGTTTTCAATACCAATATCAATATCTGATTGATACTTTTTTCGATACCAGCTTAATGAATTTTCAGCATACATAAAGTTATTTTTAGATATTAATGGCAGTAAGGCTGAGCAATCAATCAAAGTTAAGTAAAACGGTAATTCTGAACTTATAATAACATAATATTTCCCAGGTAAATTATTTCAGTTTGTATTTTAAAGGCCTATAAAAAGTTCATTTGTGGGCATTTCCCTCCACTTATTTTAAAAATCAAAACATACATAGTAATAGTTGCAACTTGGATATTTTTGCAACTGCAATCTAGTCATGTGATCTATGGGGGCAAAAAATAAAATAAATCAAAATCAAAATAATCTGTCATTTTTAATAGACTAGGTAAAATGTTGAATTAATGGTCATACTGATTTGAAGTGATATTGCCCAGAATATGCCTGAATTGTAAAAAACTTTAAATCACTTTGGAATAGTTCAGAAGAAAAAATATACAGTGTAGTTTGCTGTCAGTTATGTTTATGAGCCATTAGATATAAATAATCATTCACCTATTAACTATACTAAGTTTTTAATACAGAGAACAAAAACTAGTAGACCAGTTATAGATGTCAAATCTTTCTGATACTCCAGTCCAGGTTTTTCTAGGTTCAGATTGAAAAATGTTCACTTAAGTCCAGAAAAGAATTAACAAAGATCCAGTCTAGTTTTAAATCTGACCTACACAATCAAAATCAAAACAAACAGAGCATTATCATCATTAGCATCTTCAGCATTTATGTTGCTGCCAACTGTTGTTTACAATAGTTCCGCAGCAGCTACTCACAGAACCAGATAGTCAGTCGTTACCAACACAGATATCTACAGCTTTTTACCTGCACAAAGGAGTTAACAGCGGTTCAATGAAGCACAAATTCACTTCCAGTTCACTTCCACCTGAAGTAAATCCACCAACATAAAGAAGAAGGATACTGTTGTTCAAAACTCACGACAGACAGCAGAAGGTGTTCATGGTACTACACGGGACAAGTAATGACAAATCTCAAAGACCGATTCTCTGCTCTTCAAACCAAACTGGAGCTGCTGGTAGTGTTTCCAGAGGGTTGTTTGAAACTGGCGTTGCTTTATCATGACAGGATTGGATGATTGGAGAGGTCTGTCCGGCTACACTAAAGTAAAACACTAGAGCGGGAGTCTGAAAGGTATCGAACGTCACAGAGTTTTTCAACACTCAGGGGTATGGAAGCTTATGATTGATACCAGAATGGTATCATGGTGATTTTCAGTACCCAGCTCTCTCCTAGATAGGTTGGTCTCCAGCATAAAATATTGAGTTTCCCCCCAAAAAGCTCCAAAAATTTTACAATGGACTCATTCCCTTTTTGAAAACAGCTTCACTGTGAGGTGGAGCTTTTTTTCCTAATGATATTCACCTATAATATGTTGCCAAATGATAATTACATAGTGTATATTTGTCATTAAGGCTCTTCCGACACACCTATTGTATATTGTATGTGTATATTTATAAGAAGGATTTTGTTATGGAAAACCCTTTTTACGTGTGTGCTGTTGGATACAGTTCAGCCCTGTTTGTGTAAATCTACACTGAGTTTACTTTTATTTGGAGTTAGAAGTTAAAACTAAACATGGTTAGGTATACAAATATACATTTTAATATTTATAGATTACAAAATTACATTGCTTAGGCTTATGCATTGTAATATTCATGGATAACAGCATTGTCATGTCAGGATTTTGAGCCCTAATTTTGTAAACAACTATACCAGTATGGTTATTGGTTATTTGTTATCCTGTACGACTGCCATAGTGGGACTTTTGAGTAATTACCGCTCCATTTCATTATATTTGTCCGTGAACTTTACAAACCTCCTGAGGAACATACTTATATGGCTTTCCCCAGTTCGTCTTTGTTTGTTGTTCTCTACTTATCTGTCTGCTATGTGGTATTTGTCAGGAAGTGTGACACAGATCTCCCTTATGCTTGGACCTTGGGACCATTAGTCCAGGGAGAGTGAGGGAAATAAAGAAATTGTGGGTTTCAGAATTAAAATAAATTTGAAAATTCTAAAAACTCTTGACGGTGTTGCGTAGACATCATAATCAAACAAGGATTTTTAATGCTTTACACATATGGACAAATCTATGCAAAAAAATTGGTTTTGATATAGAGATATAGGGATTAGTGTGAATATCATGTTCTGACTGCTGTGAAAGGGACTTTAAAGCAAAGCTCTTGGAATCAGTAAATATGAAATTATCTATCTTATTCACATGGAGTGACATAAAAGAAAAAAAATGTTAATGAGCTATTAACCACAGTAATAAAATGGGCCTCATGGTGTCAAAGCTACCAGATTTATGCTGTGCAAGTGTGAAAACATGGTTAAAATGTGACATAAATGAAGGAAGAATCCCAACTTTAAGTTTAGGGGGATTACACTGAGCTCATGCAGGTCAATTGGGGTCGGATAGAAATAACTGAGCTTAGTGGTTGTTGAGTGCAGCAGAAATACATCAAATAATACAAAAGAATGCTAATATTACGGAATTTAAAAAATCCTATCCCTAAAATATAAGTGCTGTTTGAGTAAGGTTACCAGTCCCTCACACAAAACTTTAATTTATTCTTGTTTCTTTCATATTGTCAGCAGAACAACAGTTGTAATGTGCCATGGATTGTCACTTTGAAGCAGATCAAAATATAACTTAATAACTTAAATATTACTTTCAGTTGTCTGATAACAAAACATTTGATAATTTTTTTAGGAAATATCATTGAGCTCTCAGACCCATTGAGGTCTGGCCCATCTAGCGAGAGCTGCTGATACCTGTATACCACGTATCAACAATAAATTGAGGCTAACTCACTAAGCTAGTTCAGTTTTGTATATTTTACACAGCAAACATCATGGCAAAGGTGGCCAAAGACAGTAATGACAGAGGATGCGAGAAAGAGTAAACAGAGAGAGCAAGAGACAGAACGCGAGTAATCTTGAGCAGGCTTTCACATGCAGTGAATTGTCCTGCGTCTTGCCTTTGCAAAAACATCTCTGTTTATGCTAATATACATTGATATTTGTGTAAAAGTCTTATTATTTTACCTGGTCATTTTTTCACATTGACATGCAAAATGGTGACTGTCTTAAAAACTACTTTGCCCAGACACCCGTATGGGGTGCAAAGAAATCTCAAAATTGAAGTTTCTCTGAATTGCTTTAAATGCACTGTAAATACAGAATTTCTAAATGTAGCCACGGGGTCTGGTTTGGTGGCCTGAGGATTATGGTGAATTCACATGTACGCATTGCAGAAACTCACAACGGAGGAGGTGTCTGGTGCATGATGTTGATTTTGTTGTCATGACCAGAAAAAAAAGCAATTAAACTGCTGCCTGCAAAATATCCAGAAAGAGGGGTATTTGACTAGCTAACAACTACTAACTATTCTTTCTGGAAAAGCAGCTAGTAAGCAGAACAGTGACAGGAAAAGAGAGGGGAGCTGGCTCTGACTTGACTGGACTTGGTTCTTCTGATTCGCTACAGCAGCTCAACATCGTGTTGGCAACATTTATAGGTATCGACTTGATGTAGCTCATTTGTGAGTGACACATCACTGCTATCCACAGCCACGCAAACACAGCCATAATAGATTATCCATTATATATGCTGCCTCCTTCTAAACTTTATTTCCGAGGCTTGTGGCTGCAAGGGTCCATGCTGGGCTCAAACACACCCCCTGCTGTAGATCAGATACTCACTGTGGCCCCAAGGAAAGTAACTGCGAAGTAAAGACATGCTGGATAGACATGACACGCTGGATAGGTGAAAGTTGGTGCATGGTTATGGATTCATTGTTAACATGATCAAACTTTTGGGCATGTCAGCAGTGGTACATAGATGCTACTACAGTATATTGACTAAAATTGAGGGGCCACGACAAGCTTATCAGTGGATTTTCCTCTTTATTCTAAACAACAGGCAAATTGCAGACTAAGAAAGTTGCAGACACTGCACTTGTCTTGTTACTCTCTTGTCTGAGAATACCTCAACTATATATCCATTTAGTTGCTAAGGCCCAGTCTACATGAAGTCGGTTCAGGGTGAACATTTTTTATCTGGTTTGGCCTTTCACCCTTTCAAAAGTGGCTTCTTCACAACTCGAAACAGCATCTTTTTTGAGCCAGGTCCCAGAGTACATAAATCTGAAGACACTGCCTGAGCGTCTCCAAGTGAACAACCAAGGCGTCATCTTCAGTGTTTCCTCGAGGATTTTTTCCAGCAGCCGAGGCATGCTCTCCAGGGAGCCGTGGCTGCGTAAAAAGAAATAACACTTGACTTCAGATTTTACTTTTACAACCTATTTCCTGAATGGCCAGTTGTAAATTACTTTTTAAAGGCTCAATGTAAAAATAAAAAATAAATAAGACAATAAAATTTAATAAATATTGGCATAAATAAATGCTAGCACCGGGCCCAATTAACTTAAGCTACTGATATGTCATGTAACATTAGCTGGCCATAAATATTTTACAAATGTCTATTTAACCATTTACACCCATAATAAAGTCGGCTCCGTGTTCATAGAAGACTTTTGCAATCCAATCTTTCTTTTTGTTTTTTTTGACAGGCACAGCTTCGTGTAGTCTGGGCCTAACTGTTGCGTTCCCTTTACCAGTGAACATCAGTGGTGCTGAAGAGATTGCAGAAGAAACAGATGGATTTCAGATATTTGTGAAAACATTGGATTTATGGTCTTTAATACCGAATTGCAAACGTTTCATCCAAATCATGGTGAACTCTAAAGTTGTACTGACGAAGTGGAGAAAACTGCACTCATTGTACACTCAAAGATACACACCAGGCAACAGCTGTGCTGGATGATAAGCTCAGTTCCACCATGTATTAAGCTGCCTCCACAACCACAGCAAAGTACATTGATAAGGAAAGTGACAACTTCAAGTTAAAGCAGAAATATTTTGTTTGCTATTTTTATTCTTACATTCTTACTTGCTTTTGTTTTGTTCAAGTCATCTGGATCTACAGATGACAAAAAATGATTTTTTGGGGGATTTTTTTGGAAGTTGTTTTTATTGTATAATCACCCCAATAACCTCAGCATGATGAATGTGCTCATTTAATAATGAGCAGCAGGAACTCCTCATTAACTACTTACTTTCTAGGGACATAAATGACATAAATGGGATCAATCCAATCTTCTGATGGGATCAAGCTGTTTCGTAATTGCAGATGGGAATCCAAACCTCCCTGTAATTGGCTGCTTTTAGTATGCATCTGTGTGGGACTAGCTGATAAGTGATCAGAAGAGGTTTTAAAGCCATTATGAAGTCTGTAAGTGTAGTTTCTAGGCATTTTTTGCAAATGATTTTACAACTGCTGTCATTTTTTTAAAAACTTTACCTCTGGGAAAAAGTAAAAGTTGTGATAACATGCAGTAAAATTGAAACTAAATCATTGTGCTTGCATTTGCTCATATAACAGTCCATTGTTAAAACAGAACTAATAAACCAATCAAGAGGACAAAAAGAAGTAAGTGCATGGTCTACACAGTTTACTCATAAAACAACACAAAGGTTGTTCATTTAAAGAAATGTTTGACTTCTTTCAAGAACCATTCTCTAGCTCTCTTGCCTCTACAATTGACAATAACCACTCAAAACAAGACTCCCAACAGTTGTTTCTGCAACAACTGCTTATACCTGTTTGTGCTATTTTTTGTTTTGTATCATTTGGTATTTTTAAACTTCTATTTTAATGTAAGGAAACAGAAAGACAGTAACTGATTTATGACTACCAAATGTAGTCATAAATCAGTCATCAGGTGCTTTATTTTCTAGATTTTGGAATCGGCCATAGAAAAACCATAATGGTCGACCTCTGCTCTGAGACAACATGAGGACCTTGTAAGCTGTGTTGACTTTCAACTCATCAGTTATGGCTAGCCTAGCAGTAGCATTTTGAGCCAGTGTGTGCATAGCATCTCTGCTGATGGAATTATGTCTTAACTACTTGCGTGTCTTGTCTGAGAAGATAAAACTGACACTTCCCAAATAATTTATGTGTGTGATAGTGTAGTCCAGCCCTGTTATCTATATATACACAGACAGTTTATTCTTATTTATTTCAATGACTTTCTGTTAGCACTGTTGCCAGTTAGCTGTCGTACTTAGCCATTTATGGCATTTTCTACTGTAGTTTACCATTGACAGTATGCACTATAACAGTTAACATCTGACAGAGTTAAAATCTATATCTATATAGTTAACCAACAATAGTTAACTTTTGCGGTTTTAACTACAATAGTTACGTTACACTGTCTTAGCAGCTATACGTTGTGAGCTACCATAGTAAACCCTTAACAGCTGCAGTGACCATACGTGCTTGTTATCTGTAAAACAAAACCTGTCAAAGTAACTTCCCGTCCTGTCTCAGTCAGACAAATGTGTATAGCTTATGGTACTATGTCACGCTTAAACAGTGTTGAAATTAGCTTACAGAGCTCAGATGCTCAAGAAAGTAATGATGCAAGAGAAACAGAGAGGAAGAGATCAAATAAAATGACTAAATGAATAAATAATGACTGTAAGCATGCTTTACTGTACATCTGCACTATTGCAGTTGTGTTTGGCATATAGATACTGTCAATATGTTTTGATATGTAAGTAAATTAGATTTTTTTATAGCATATTTGTATTTGTGTTTTACATTTTTTTTTTTTACATTGAAACAAATAAGATAGTGTACAACAGTAAAAAATATAGTAACAGTGAGTTACAGAGTTCATCACATAAAACACATACATAATACCGTAATGTAAAAGGGTAAGAGAGATTTGAAGATCAAATAAAAACATAAAACACTGGAAGGCTCATGTATAAAGGCAATCTATAGGAGTTGCTTGAAGCAGTCCACTGAACACTGAATCAGCATTTCTAATGAGCTGAAGAAGCTGATTCAAAAGGCAGGAGCCAGGACAGCATGATAACCTTTTGTTCTATAATTAGATTGGGAACATATAACAGATTGAGATTTCTAGATCAAAGTGGTTGTGGGGAATGATAGGAGAAGCTCATGGTTGTAAATAGTGAAGCTGCGAATTATCTTGAATATGATCAGCAGGATTTTGTGCTTCATACAGAATTTTATGAGAAGTCGATGAATGAATGGCAAAGCAGGGCATTCATTCCATAATATAGACAGCCTCCAGGTAATTATTAAAGTAGAGCCCTCCATTGTCTTAAGGGAATATGCTGCTCAGTCACTTTCCAACTGTCCACTTTGACTCAGATGAACACACAGTTGTGTTGAAATGTTGGCCAGTTTGCACAGTTAAGGGCTGAAGAAGTAATTAGTATGCTCGACTCCCTTATTATTCCACAGCAGAAATTGTGCTGTAAAAGCAAATTGTGGTTAAAAAAGGTTTATTTTTTCTCACTTCCCCTAATTTCTTTCCTTATTCCGTAACCTCAATTTAAACTTGGGAATTCTTTGAAGTAGAAGTTTCATTACAATGTTGCTGAACAATTCACTGATTTTGAATAATCGTTGTGGAAAAAAATATAAGGACGAATAAAGAAAGATACTGTGAACATGGACAAGAAAATTACAACAATTTAATAATAAGATGAATGTTCAGTATAGTGAGCTCAGACTAAGCAGCATGAAGGACCCTGACTATAAAGATAGCAGTTAACTAAGATAGACTTAAGTCAACAACTGGACAGAAAGGGACAGTTTAGTTGATCTAGTTAGCCTCACAGCCAGATAGAACGTGCAGCCCCTCTTCAGGTGCTGTAGAAAAAGAAATCTATTAACTGTTTAAGCTAGGGTAATCAATTCAACATGATTTCTAACCTAGAATACTTTTTGTATGTTAATACATTATGAAAAGATAACAAAACAAACAAAGAAAACCTTGTCTTCATACACATCTGTGAGTCCACAGGGTGGGACAGCCTGCCTACCAACCATAACGAACATTGCTTAAGCCAGTCTCTGACATGGGGATAGACATCACTTACCATACCTTTAAGCACATTGGCTAGTTGTGGTAATGCTATTGTCTATGTGTTAACAGTAAACTACATTAAACTTTCATTTATATTTAAATATTCCACTGCATTTGAAAAAAAGAAAAAAAACAGGCACTGTAATATTGATCTAGAAGTAGGTTTACTGGGAAAATTGTGATATAACTATATAAGTTACAGGCACACAAAGATCAGCAGTTATCATTGGTTTTGTCTCCACAATAAATCCCTAGAAATTCTGAAGATAGAGTAGCACACAGTACATGAAATTTCTGATATTTAACTATAAAAAAATGACACCAGTGGCTACCAGTGTACTAAGTTCAAACAGCTTGCTGAAGGCAGTGAGAGACTAGATGTCCACAAACACTTATGAGCACTGTACAACTACTGTAAATGGTTTACACAAAGCAGGTTTTGATTGCACTTGCACATGTCAGCTACAGATGGTGCACAATCAACAGTTCTTTTATATTTCTGTAAGTGTGTGTGTGTGTGTGTATATGTATATGTATACATGTATGTATGTATGCATGTATGTATGCATGTATGCACACACACATTGAGTCTTGCAGGTTATGGAAATCCTCATATGCATCTATACTTGAATACATCAGGTCTTCCTTTCTTCGATCTTGAAAATGGTTCATGTCTTATCTGAAAGGGTTCTCTAATTCTGACTGGTGAGGAGTTTGAAATGCTCCCGGGATATTGTGTTTAGAGAAAATCCTCTAAAGGTTTGCAGGTACTCCTACCACATGTGGAAAGACAAGGTGCTTGGGCATTATTTCTGTGAGGAGTCGCACAAAAATACAGCAACAAGGGGTGCCCAGACCTAGACATAAGGGAGGATAAACAACAGCTCCAGACAGAATATGACATGACACAGGAGAAGTAGCTTGTCAGGTTGAAACCTCCGTGGTTCACTTGATTCTTGTGGCTAAAAGACATTTGTTTGAGGAGAGTAAGGTCCACGTTCTGAACAAAGAGGACAGAAGGTTTAAGAGAAAAGCGTGATCAGTATTTTTACTTTGACAGCAATATTCCAACAGTAAAACAGAAGTGACCCATGAATAAAGTCAGTGTATTTTGGTTGAAGAAGCCCAAACAAGACTCACTGGCATAGTTGTTCATACACCTGCTACGTTCTTAAGAGGCCTCAGTGGATGGTGCTAGTTATCGTTAGCAATGCTGTGGATGGAAGTGATCTGAGAGAGAGAACAAAGAAAATGAACAAGGGTGATCATTTGGTATTGCCCCTGAATGCTCAAGGAAGAATAACTGAACAAAGGACTGCAGTAAACTACTTCTTCACATTCTTCTTCTGAGTTTCAGATGCTCCACTGTTGGTCAGCTTTTCTGCAACATTGTGATCCAACTGTGGGACCAAGACAAAGAGTCTGTTGTGACCACTTTAGTTGTTCTTCTTCTAAAAAGGAGAAGGGAGGCTTTGATGAGTGCGGGAAGTTTGTTTACTGCACCACAAACCAGCTGAAGCCAGATGCTGTGTCATCAGTGTTCACTTTCAGCAGCTACAGTGACATGACTACTGACGGCTGGAGCAACGACTGCACACATAAACGAGCTCACAAGCAGAGGTGTGAAAGATAATAAGTCATTTGCCATTGGGGCAGATTTACATAAGGGCCACTGTACTTTTGCAAAATAAAAATGGGCACCAAGTTGTAAAAACAGAGCAGCTGGAATAAAAACATGCATAAATTTCACATCAGATATAAAACATGTCTGTTATAACGCTGACTGCTGCTCTGAGTTATGTAACCTCAGTCGTATCTCTTGCTTAGTTTTTGTGTCTTGTGCTCAGATGATAAATTAAATTTTTGAAACTTCAGCAAACTGCAAAAAACATCAGATTATTTGGTACAAAGAGTTCCATGAATTTCCTCAAAACGGCTCTGCTTTTTTTGTAAATTGCTGATACCAGAGCATGCTAGCTGAGGCTTCTGGCTGTGTGAGCTTGCTAGTTGACATTGAAGCTGCTTTTCCTTTGAAAGCTTCTTGAAATTGCATATGTTCACTGTGGTGATGTTATACCAAACATTTTGCTTTTTCTTTTCCCGCTGTGCTTTTGTACCTCGTAGGTAAAATGCACAATAGGGAAAAACAAAATGGTATATTTGTGTGTATTTCATACTCATAGTGCTTTAAGCTCGATTTGCACAGGTCGCAGAGCAGCTGTGAAATGGCAGCGCTGCTCCAGCCGCTTTGAATCGCAGCCATTCAAGTCAACCAGAGTATTTGCACCAGAAGTGATCGCCCGTGCTGCTCTGCCAGAGATACGACACAAGTCTATTTTGCCACTTGGCTGCTGGTAGACCCTCTCAATTTACACATAGCGCCTTGAGTTGGCAGGAAGAAGAAATAGTAGAGAGGAGCTGCTGAAATTTCAAATTAAAAATCCCTGACTTGGTTCAGACTTATTCATCAAGAACTTTTATTAAAAAACAAAACAAAAAAACGTTTTTATATATATTTATATATATACATATATGCAATTTAATCTTGCAGAAGATATCAGTTTTCTTGTGCGTAAGTGTAAGCCTTTTTGGACCATCTAACCTAAGACTCTTTATTAACTCAAATAAAACCTAATTTTGAGAGGAATAAAATCACCAACAGTGGAACACAAAAGGACAGGACAGATAAAGACAAGAGACAGAAGACAAACAGTGTTATATGGTGTGTGGTGTACTGTGGTGTACACAGTTGAATGTGTGGAGGTTGTGATCTGTATGTAACCCCCGTGTCCACCAGAAATAAAGCTGTCTCGCAGGCAGACATAAACCACTCCTCGTTCGGTGACTTAGATAATTTTAGAAGAGAATTGAAGTACTTATGATGAAGGGGTCAGGTTATCGAAAAGCACATTATATTTGTTTATTTGACACCACTTATCATTTTAAAGGTGACATAGAATGGTTGAACATGGTATTTAGCCTTGTGCTGTGGTGCAATATATAGA
>JBAMYA010046190.1:0-35916 GCA_037176975.1 Arrhamphus sclerolepis | reverse complement strand
TAAATGAAAAAACTGATATTGTTCCAACGCTGAGTTTTATATTTCCTAAATAGCAGAAATCATCTACTGATGTTTGATGGCGTAATCTTTGCTGCATTACAGCAGTTTTCACACATGTAAAAATGGGCCTTGGAGGAAGAAACAGTGGCACCTTCACAGGAAAAAGATGCATAAAGATGGACTGAGATGAAAAGGAAAAACTGTTTCATGGTCTGATGTCTCAGAATCCAAAATTCCATTTGAAAATCCCTGCTCTGAAGAGAGGGAGGAGGGCCGTCAAAACTTATCATTAAGTTTATTAAGTTCATAAGCCAACATCTCTGATGGTACAGAATGGAGACGCATACATGTTTTGGAGCAGCACTAAGTAGTTTCCCACCCAAACGTCTTTTATTTTTTCTCAGATGAAGACCTCCTTCATTTCACCAAGAAAATGAAAGACCATGAGCAAGATACTCAAAGAGTACTGAGCTGCCTGCAGTCTAGACCTGTTACTAAATAAAAATGAATAGACATAAAGTGTTCAGAAACTAAAGTCGTACCCAATCGACTATTTGGTTCTACCACAAAAGAATTAAAGCTGGGAAAAAGTTCTCACAATCAAACCTATACCAGCAGGTGACCTCCTCATTACCAAAACACTAATACCTTTCACAGTAAAACTGCTGAGATCCATTCATTTCATTGTGCTGCATTTCACAGCGCTGCAAGGAGCTCAGCAACCTCGCCACTCCGTTACAGTCAACGTCAAATCTAGATGATGAATAACCAAGCAACGACTAGACGCAAGCCATCCATCAATGTGCAGAATGTAAAATGGAGGAAACTTTGTAACTATGAACTGAACTATTCTTGGACCTGAGAGTCTCAAGGACCCACATCTTTCTTTTTCTCGCAGCTTCTCACTTTCTTATTCTTACTCATAGGGCTAGTGCTTATGTCTGTTGTTTTTTTTTTTTGTTTTTTTTTTTGTTCCATTAAGGCTGCAACAATTAGTTGACATAATCAGCGCTGTCCATGTTGATGTTTGTCTCTCACGGTCCATGTGCTAGTGGTGTTCGAGCTGAGTTAAATAACTTTCATGCCCCTGCAGCATAATAGTGAGGTAGATAGAGACATGGTGGAAATAATGCCACTTGCATCATGACAAGAATAAAAGAACCAAACAAGGAGACTTCTCGCCTGTCAATAGCTTTGTAAAATTTTGACACCTATGCCCAGTTTACTCCACGCCCCCCTGCTGACCGGTGCACAGCATCCAGCAGTGAGATCAGTGTCTGTCACATTCAGTGTTAAAAGACCTGACAAAAGAAGACGGTCTACAGACAGTAGTAAGCATGGCCCTGTCCCAACTTTTTATAAACAGGACCCTATTTGTCAGACTGAGATCCTGCAACAGATCCAGGATACACTTGACAGAAACACCTTCCCGGATTTATTTTTAGAAGTTATAATGTCTGGACGTCATTGGTTAGGCAGTTGTCATTGTATTAAATTTACCTGCTCATACAGCAACAAATTAAATACCATTTATAATGATGAGTATCTTCACTTTAAAAAAAAGTGAAGATACTCATATTTTAACATTGTATGTTAAAATATGTAGGGTACCATTTTTCAGGAGGTTATACCGTTGTTTCTCTTTTCTTGTAGTGAGTGAACAATTTAGTAAAAGCTGAATCATGGAGGTCAAACAATGCAGGTCCTCTCTCTGTTAACTGTAACATCTTTATTTTGTTGAGAGCTGCGGTGCGTGCACAGATCCCACACACAGCCTACATATCTACAAAGATGCAGTATGCCCCTAGCTACTTCTGTAAGTATTATCTGCAGCCACTGCTCACTTTTAAATGCATTTTAATTATCAAGGTAATGTCAGCTTCAATACATGTTTAAAAAAAACACTCAGCGAAGTCAAGGGTTGACTCAGGGTCGACTCAGAGAACTTTCTAATTGAATTAATATTTTTAGCTGTTCGGCTTTCAGCTTTAACAAAAACATGTGCAACAAGCCTGACAGTGACTACAGCAAGTTAAGACCAGAAGCATCACATTGATTATCTTTATTAACTTATCTCTACTTCAGTCTTTCTGGTTAACCTCCTCTTTATCCACATCTGCTCTGGTGTCACGTTTGCAGATACAACTTTGAGTTTCACAACATATTTCTTCCGAGAAGTGTTGCAAATGTCCACAGTACACGAATCTCGCTTAAATGTCTTCATTTCCTCACAAAATGTTCTCGTTTCAAATGTGTGGATATGCTGTTTCTCAATTCAAATGTCACAGGTCTGCTCCACTCCCTAAAAAAACAAGCTTTCTTACTGTAAAAGGATGAGTACAAAAGATCATAAAAATGATCTATCCAAAAAATTTTGTTTCATCCTTCATCAAAACATGATAAAACATGACAGTAATGTCAAATAACAGAGACTTGTAATGAATGGGCTTCAGCTGAAAGCCAACAAATGAGCAGAGAGTTCACTTAATTCAATTAATTAACAGTATTGTATCGGTTTGCCTTAAAACTTTTGGTTTGCTTGTCCAAGCTGAGCTTTGAAGTTTGCGAATAAGAGAACAGTTAAAAGTGAATTAATGAGCACAAAGAAATTGGCTAGTGTGTAAATTATTTACAGCACAATCATTATTTTTTTGTCTGGTTTCATTCCAGCAGGTTAATTGCTCTGAAGTCTTTTATTCTACAGTGAAAGGAGGAGAAATGTGTTTTCTTCTTGAATTTTTCCCTCCATCTGCTCTCTACCCCCTCCTTCTCTTTGTATTGCTGTTTCTTTGTTGGGTATTTATTAATAATGACAGACTTGGTACATGAAAGCGTACACACACAAATATGATATACATGCAAGTATAGAAAATTAAATGGTACACCAGGTTAAAATGTGCAGTAGACATATGTGTACATGAAACCCTGAGGTTCCTTAGTAACCAAAGTTGGTGCTCCAGTGCTAACTCTGTATGGACCTCGTCTCAGACTGAGACACTGTTTATACCTGGCTTTGAATCCCATGCTGACTCATCCAATCACAAGACCCACTTAAGTACTGGTGTGAATGCACTCAGGAGGACACATTCTGATGTGGTCTGGGTCACACGTGACCACGTTCTTTTAGCAGTTCATTCACAATAGCCACTTCCCCCATATCAGGTCAAAGCCAAGCCTTTTGAAGCTGAGGTAGACCAGTTGCTTTTCCCATTGCCAGTTCCAGTGCTTAAAGTAAAACAGTGGAAACTCCTCTCAAAAATGATTCTCAAATAATTTAGTGATAGTTCAACTTATAACATGACAAATCAGACTTCCACCAAAGCCTGAGGGCATCAACATCACCTTCACTAGTGCAAGTTGGTGTGCAACCTATTTCAGGAAGACACGCCTCTCAGCTGTCAATCAAAATGTTCAAGTTTTATGACTCATCACATCGTGTAGAGTGCTAGGTGGAGTTAGCCAGATGCTAACTATAAGATGAAGCAATCTAACATACATGATCACTGTGAACGTCATGGCAGAGCCAGCAAAAAAAACAAAAGTGGGTCATGTCAAAAAAGGCAAGAAAAGGAAGAGAATGATCAGCAAGATCTCATACATGAGTCAGAATTGACCAGCGTACACTCACCGGTGTGAGCTGAGAGAACCAGAGGGCTGCAAGTCAAATGGTGTCCTAGCCTCACTGCTATTGGATTAGTAAGTCATGTATTTTTCTTGCCTTCTGTCTTGTGCATTTGAGTTGTAGTTAGTATTGCTTAAGTTCCTTGTTTGCTCACTGGTACAAAGTTTATTTTGTAGAAGCCAGAAGATGAGGTAATGAGGCTGGCTTCAATAGCACCTGCGGTACTAGACAAATGCACTTCTTAATCAGAGAGGGCGCTAAAGAGCACACACTTACATGGTGTTGTTTTAACAGAGCCAATCCAGACCGCTCTGGTCCTCAGTTTCAGGCCTGCATGTGGCTGGGGTCGGCACAAGTTAGAAAGAGGCTTTTACAATTCAGCACCTTTCCGGTTAATTTTATAACTCTTCTTATTTAATTTGTTTGTGACACTAATTATTAAATGTAATTAGAATTGGCTGACTATATTGCCAAAGGTATTTGCTCAACTGCCTTGACTTGCATATGAACTTAAGTAGCATCCCATTCTTACTCCATAGGGTTCTAACCCTTTTCAGCTTCAACTCTTCTAGGAAGGCTGTCCACAATGTTTAGGAGTGTGTTTATGGGAATTTTGGACCATTCTTCCAGAAGCGCATTTGTGAGGTAACACACACTTGTTGGATGAGGAGGCCTGGCTCTCAGTCTCCACTGTAATTCATCTCCTCTTCACTAAACATCACACTTGGCACAATCCAATCAGACAAGTACCGTCGTTCATCAGATAGCCAGATGGAGAAGTGCATTTTGTTACACCAGAGAAGGTGTCTCCACTGCTCTGCTCCACTAGACTCCAGTGGCGGCATGCTTTACATCACTGCATCCAACGCATTGCATTGCCCTAGCTTGGATGCAGCTCCTCGGCCATGGAAACCCATTCCATGAAGCTCTCTACGCACTGTTCTTGAGCTAATCTGAAGGCCGCATGAAGTTTGGAGGGTCTGTAGCGATTGATTCTGCAGAAAGTGTGCCTCTGACCCCGCTTTGTCAGTTTACGTGGCCTACCACGTAGCTTAATTGCTGTTGCTCCCAATCACTTCCATTTAGTTATGATACCACTGACAGTCGACTGTGGAGTATTTAGGAGTGAGAAAATTTCACAACTGGACTTGTTGCACAGGTGGCATCCAATCAAAGTACCGCGCTGGATTTCACTGAGCTCTTGAAAGCGATCCATTCTGTGACAAATGTTTGCAGAAGACGTCTGCATGCCTGGGTGCTTGATCTTATACACCTGTGGCCATGGAAGTTATTGAAACACCTGATTTTGATTATCTGAATGGGTCTTTTGGCAACACATGTACATTGGATTCCTTTTTAGACTGACTCAAGTTATTTTTTTGCGTTGTCTTTTAGTGTTTACTCGCTTGTCTTTTCCCACGCTGCTTGTGCTTATTGATGGACACAGCGGTTCTTTTCTGGATACTGAATCACTAGAATCAGTTGATTATAGTATTTAATCATTCAGTACTTTGTGGCTCGACTCATGATTCACAGCTTTCATCCGTGCTGTTGCTTTGACAAACACATTCTTCCTAAGTGTTAAGTAAATGTGAGATAAGCAATGTTTTTAAGTCTTTTTAATTGGTCTACAGTTCAGCATTGCTTTTGAACTTGTTAGACCTGATTCTGACAGTTTAAGCTGCTGACTGTTACTCAAGACTCATATTCACTAGTGGCTAGTAGTACAGTTCAGTTTGGCTGTTTTACGTTCAGTACGTTCAGTGAATAAAGCACTGATCCTCTTGCAGCGGCACCAAAAAGATGCTTCACTCCCTTGTATTAAGGGCCTGTATAACTATTTACAGCAACATGTAAGATTGTACTCTTACTACCCTCTCTGGTTGAGAAGCACAATTTCCTGTTTCCACCATTGTAAATATTGTTGCTATTAAAGCCGAAATAAACTATAAACCAGTGAGCAAACAAAGAACTTTAGTAATACAGCCTAATATCAACCAAATTTAAATGCGCAGAATGTGGAAAGCAAAAGAAATATGACTTATTAATCCAATAGCAGCAAGGCTAGGACATCGGACTAGCAGTTCTTTCTTTCCCGCATGCTGTAAGAAGAAATATTTTTTACTATATCGAAAGTGCCGGTAATTCTTTTGTTTACTGTTACCATGGACACCAATATCTTGTTTAAGTTACCATTTTGTTGTTTCCTTGCAAATCAAAGAGCAATTGTATGATCACTGATCACACACTTCAATATTATCTACAACAGAATACAAACAAATGTTTTTCCCCACCATTGCACATATGATTGCAGGACCGGATGTTATGCAGCACACGCTTTGACAACATATCTGGGAATTAATGTCTGTAAATTGTAGTAAAACACAGACTTCGCTTATCCTGTCTGAATGTGCTTTTAAAAACACAGGTCCAGGTGCAGGTCCCCAGATAATACTAGTCCAGTGCAACTAGGACATTAGTTCGCATCTGACTGAATCCACATAGTAAACACTGTGACCATGGTTGCCATGTTTGATTATTATAAGCAAGTTTGAATTGCTTGTCTTACTGTAAATTTGCTTACAAATAGTGGTAGTTTACATGTCCATTCTAGTTGTGAATGTATATCATGTTTCCAAAATTATATTTTGAGACACATCGATGATAAAAACTGGAAAGATGTGGAGAAACAACTTGTCAAATAAGTGTATCTCTCCAGGCATTTGCCAACTCTTGAACTGGGTCCTATACCAAATTCTACACAGGCCTAGTATGGGAGAATGCTGTGCACCCAGGGTGTAGTGCTAAATTAATTTCAAAAACATTTTTAGAAGAGGTTTCAAGTTCCTTTGTGTTGCTTTAAGTTTATGTTAATTGAAAAAGTATGTTAAAACTACAGGAAACTACTGCATATTTGTGAATTTGTGTAATTGTATTGTATTAAGTTACATCTTCCAACTATATTAGCCGTTAGCTCAACGAAGACAGGGATACTTGATTGACCCTGGTCAATACTAAACCTAGTAAACCTAGTAAACAGCGCCTGAGTATTTGTCCACAGTAATATCTGTCTTGCCTTTCAAACTAAAGCTACCATATGACATGGCGGACATAAATACAGCTGAGAAATGAAAATAAACTACCAAAGGAATGAAAAGGAAACTGTAACAAGATAATTTATTAGAATACGAAGATGGTGAGCACAAACTCTTTCTTTGAGTCATGACGGGAAATAATACCAGTTTTAAATGTCCCTGAAGGTGCAGACATCTTGGACATAAAAGACTCAATAAATGCTCTGTTTTGTTTTGTTTTTAAATAAAAAAGGCTGTATGCCTCTTTCATTGAATTTAAAGAAAGAGCACTGGTGTATGCCACTGAAGAAAATGCCAGACAATGAAGCACACTGCTAAGTATTTAATTGGACCTGTAGTTTTGATGTCTGCTTACAAGCTGTTAAACAAACAAAAAGGTCTTGATTTCTAAAGTCAAGTTGTGCCTGTTGGAAGGAACAAGTTTTACCTTTTACTCAGTAACAATGCACATGGACACATGTCAGGTTTGTCAATGACCTCTCTTGAACGACTATTACCGACTGGAGTCTCTGTGTCCATAAAGTGGAGTTAGTTGTTTGATTCTTGAACCACTTACTCGCTTCATTGAGTCCAGAAAGGGAGGCAGGCTTGTTGGTAGATACTAGACAGATCTGGCAGAGAATATTTGTATTCATTTATTTATTGTACAAAGACAGAGCAGACATTTTATCTTCATCTTACTCTCGTTTATCATGTTTTCATTCCAAGAGCAGTTTGCCAGAACTTCAAGTAAACATTTCATCCAAAATTTCATTTTTAGAGCTCAAGAAAATAGCATCTTATGTTTTTTAGCCACTAAAATACTGTTTCACTGTAATACTGACTAAAGGTTTTCCTCTTAAAATGAGATTTTTAGTGAAGCGTTGAATTTCCATTATACTATCTTTTATGGCTCCCTGAGGTAACAATGTATATTACCACTTCTTTATGGCAATAATAGCATGCTTAATGATGTATGCTCTATATGGCCCAGGACTCTCCATCCAAGATTCATGCTTTCATTAAATGTGCACTTATTTTTTTTTTGACATTGAGACCTGAGTGAAATACTCATATAATATATATGATAATTACAAAGCATGGACCGGAGCATCTCTCACCTATTTAAAGTAATTCATTATCCATATCTCCAGGCGTCACATATGTGCATCTACTTGTGTCTTCGTGTGAGCATGTGTGTGCATATCAGAGTGTGTATATGCTGGTAAATGCTTTACTTAATGTAATCTGTTTGAAATGCAGACATAATGTTTCAGTCTGGCCTCCACTCTACCCTCAGAGTATCCAGTAGACAAGTAGATGTTATAACTGTGAATATGTGTATGTGTGTTTGTGTCAGATCCTCTTTGGCTGCACTTAAGACACGAGGCTCATGGACAAAGGACCATTTATCGCTCCATTCATCCAATCGTGAGGCCTCTCTTGGAGACACTGGGGCTGACACCGAGATTGCCGGCACCGGGCGCCACAATAGTAACATTATTTGGTGTCAGTGAGGAAGAATGACTCCCAGCTCAGGCTCTGAATGCATGCACACACACACATATACACACACACAGACAGACAGACACACAGATACGTACACAAAACGGTGTGTGTGAATGTGGGAAGTATCTATGAATCAGTGGTGTGTCAGTGGTGTGTAGAATACAAAGTCGTAGAAAGAAAGTAAGACATTGTGGTTCTGAGAGTGTCTGGCAGACGTTGACACAATGCCTACCCCCAGGACTGGTAGGTGTTTAGATGCATGTTGTCATGACAACTGCATATTTCTATTCTCTTCACTCAAGGTGATTAGTTTAGTTAGTAAAAACTCATTGTTGGAATACGGTCTGCAGGCGATGGTTTCACACTCGACCCCAGCTTCACTGCCTTTCTGCCAACGTGCTCACAAAATGTTGCAGCTGTCAGGTTTGTTCTCCTTCAAAGCTGTGAATGTTACCAGTTCCTTCGACACAATGCACTGCATGACATATTTTGGATTTTTCAAACAAGGACATCTGCAGAACATGTAAAGTAATTGTAATTCTGTTTTATTGACAGCTGGATATCTATTGGGCAACTGTAAAACTTCAATTTAATCAAATACATGAGTGATAGCTCAGTAAAAATCAACTTTACTGACAAACCTTTTAGACTATCAGATGAACTTAATTGATCGGTGTATTATTGACAGTCATACCCTGCTGCTAATGGTCAGACAGCAGTGGATATAATTGCACATCATTTGTCCCTTTTCCAGACAGGCTGATTAAGTTATTGATTGGTCAACCAACATCTCTTCTAGCATGTTTTTCTTGCCATATAAAAGCTGTTGCTCAAAATTGTTGATCATGTTGCACGTGTAGATTTTAGAGTGAAGTTGTAAACATCCTGTGTGTATTTACAGAACATTTTGACTTGTGTGAGGAGTGACTGCCGAGCAAGCAATTAGACCCTAGTTTGTCTTGACACTCTCGTCAGAGCCAAGGGAAACACCCAAGTGTCAGAATTAACATACAGGTGTAAGAAGCAGTTTGGCTCTATGTTATTGCAGGTTATTACAGAACCACAGGCTTGCTTGATAAATCCATGTTAACAGAGATATCTTGCTCTGCAAGTTGACTGGCACAGGTCAAGGTCTATTCGAGTGTGGTTTCAGAAATATCTTTAAGCAGCCTTATGTCAACATTTTGTACCTTAGATAAAAAGGTGTGCACCAGAAAACCAACTCAAAAGGAAGCAAAAGACTACTATTGTTCATTTTTTAAAAGAAAACCAAAAAAAAGCCTGTATAAGTGGTCGCCTGAATGCAAGTTTACTTTAAACTTTTGCTTACCATTTTTAGTAGATATACCAAATACCTTGATAATCAGCTCTAATGTAATGCTTTACATTACCCAGAAAAGCAAGCCTAAAAACTTAAAGGATGTAGTAGTATTAGTATTTTATGGATCACAGCCTCGCAGAACCATACATCACAGGAATATTTTCTTAAAGTTCAAGAAAAACAGAAATTAATGTGTTCTGAGTTTGTCACATGAAAGAAAAAAATGTTCTTTCCAAAAAAAAATAAAATATTTCACAAAAAATTAATTATTAAACAATTGCTAAGTATATGAAATTAAGTTTCCAAACCAGGATATTGTGTTTACATTATCACCTTTGCAGAAGAGAATCAATACAGCTCGGGTCAACTGTCACACCAGTGTATCTATTAATCCCAGAGTTCTCTAGTAGGTTTGCAAAACTACCAGGTGAAAAATGAAGAAAGTACTAGTGGTGATCCTCAGCTCTCCATCAATGTGGCTCTGCACAAAAAAAATCAATAGACTGAGCATCCAGTGATGCCTTTAACACTGGTTCTCTCAGTAGACATGCAACCATCAAACCTCCCCAGTGTGGCGTTGACTTTTCATAAAATCAATCAACAGTGTGCAATTCAGTGAGTGTGTGTATATGACAATAAACGTACAAGATCATTAACTTGGCCCTTTCAATCAACAGGAGCATAAATCTGATTCTTTGAACTGGTGGAAAGCACCTTAGACATCTGCGGTGCAGCATTTGAACAGCTCTTGAAATAATTAATCCAGTTCTTCTTCACAATATTTCTCTGTAATTTAGGACTGTGTCCACAGTGCTCCGCTTTTAATTTTAAACGGCACTAATCTGCGTCCGCATTAGCATTGCAACCGTGTCAGACGAGATCTCTGTCCACAGTACGCCAACGAAAACACGTATCACTTGGACAGCCACGCTTATCCAGCATGTATGCACAAGTGAAGGCGGGCTGAAAACTCCACTGGAAACGACCTCTTATAAGGGCTTTGCTCCTGCACACGCACACGCACTTGCTATGTTATTAAATGCAGGCTTTGGCTGCATAACAGCTGATAACAATGACAACAATGTCAGCAGTACACCTATCTTTAATGCCCATCTGTGTGTTATCTTCCAGTAGCAGTCATATGATATAGGCTCGGTGAATCACATAGTAACCCAGAAGAGCAAATCAAAGTGAATCTGTGCAACTTCGTCATCATCATCAAAAAAAAAGGCGACTAGAGCCACGCAATCTTAAAATAAATGAGATAAAAACATAGTTTTCAATTACTTATGTTTTGAGAAACCTTGGACAAAATGTAATGTTAATGTTACTCAGCTAATGAGCCTGTCACACTCACCTAATCAACTGTGAGACACAAATGCTGCATTCCAAAACGCTGTATACCAAACCAGCATCTTGACCTATCCATAACCAGATAGCAAAACTAAAAAGTATGTGAAAAGAGAAGTAAATAAATAAATAAATCAAATAAAACTTGGATTTCCAGAACAAATGTTTGCTCAAAATGAATTGAAGCATCATTTAAAACATAATTATATGTAATAAAACACAGACTTGAGCCTTTTTTCAGATCACAAGAAACATAAAATTATATCAATATTATCATACATTATTATAAAATTGAAACACTGTTCTTTCAAGATGATCGTTACTGTTGAACTCATGGGAGGATTGTTTCAGTTACACCCAAATGTAATCACAGAGGGGACAAATGGAGCTTGAGCTATCTGGGGGGGCACGAAAGCTTTGGGTCTGTTTAGGATCCTGCTGATGACTTCAGAGATGCTGCTTTTTTGGAGGTTAGGTTTCAGGTAGTTATGAGATTAACCGCGAGAACAGACTAGGAAGAAGGGGTAAGTGGAATGAATTATAAATTTAGGAATGGTAATTTGTGCAACATTAAAATGGGAAGAGAGAACCTTTTTTTTCACACATTAACCAGACCAGACAGACAGCAGCCAGTAAATCTCTATTCTTGTGCAAAAGTCATGGAAAACTTTCCTCCATTGTTCTCTTCCAAGACTGTGTGTCCTTGGGTGTAATTTTGTCTGTCTCCTTGCATTATCAGCCCTCCTCTGCCCTGCAGACCTCATGTTGACAAGAAAAGCAAGAAGAGCAAAGAACATAACTGTGAAGCACAATGTGAGAGACAGGCTGGATGAGCTGTTAACTTCCTCAACCCACCCCCATTTGGCTATTACTCAGACACACACACACACATGCACACACACTCCTGTACCCCTGTTCTTTGTTCCAGCTCTCTCCTATCTTTTTCCTCTATTCCAACCCTCCTCCCCCTCTCGCTGCCTCCCTCTATTCATCCTCTATCCTCTCAGTCACTGCCTTTGACCTCAGCGGCAATATAAAAGCTAACCTTACACGTCAGAGGAAGGTCACTTGCACACAGTGGGGGTCAAGGAGAGGTTGCATTCGTACCCTGGGGCGCACTGCCTCAGTCCCAAAGGACTGTGGGTCATGTGACAAGGAGGCAGAGGGGTTGCCCACTTGACCTCAGGGGGGTCGTTAATGTTCATCCACACACATATGCAGCTGTATTCTTACAATGACTAACATAAAGTTACTAAGCTAAAATTCAAAAGATAAGAAATTTAAAATTAAATCAGGGTTTTTGTCTGGTTTGGGAAACAGTTTCAGATATACATTTAGACCTGGAGCTTTTGTTGTTTTACGATGATGTATTGCATCTTTACACTAACAGAAATTGTAGCAGCCTTTCCTTGCCCTGAGGGAGCAGATGAGTTTAGAGCAAATTGTTTTTATTTTTATTTTGTGTACAAAAATAAAATCTTATTTTTCCACAACAGAAGTTTTTATTTTTTTTCTTCCTTTTAAAGTCATGTGCATGTGCTCTTGATGTCTGCCTCTGAAAAACTGATCCGTCTTCCTCAGAGCGGCGTGACGGGCCCCTCTGTGCCTCACAAAAGAGAGACAACCCCCTCACACACAGACACACACACACACACACACACAGTCACACTTGCAATGCAGCCAGATGGGCTTGTGTCCCCCCATCGCCAGACAAATTAAGTTTGGGCTTACAGATTAATATTCAGGCAAAGCACTGGTTCTATATAATTGAATCATGTTGCCATGAGTGTACAACAGGGCCTACTTTAGATGCAGAAAGCACACACGCACACACGACAATAGTACACTGGCAGAAAAGGGAAAATTGAATTTAAAGAAAGTGAGAAAAGTAAGTGATTAAACATTATCATAAGCCTTGTTTCTATCATGCCTCCATGCTGTGGTCAATAATGGTGTCATCCAAACAAAGCCAGTTTGTGATGTCCCATGTCATAAAAAGGTCATAAAGTCTTAAATGCAATTTGATATCTATGTGAACTTATATGAATTGCTTTTGAAACATAACGCAGGACATCTAAGGACAATGAGCTGCTGAAAACAGACAAAAGATCCATTCTTCTGTGGTGCAAAAATAAAATTGCACTACACATTATTTCTGGTCTCGAGGCTTACACTAGTCTGTGAACACATGGTCCTGGTATCCACGGTCATCTTTATTAGACAAAGAACCTTGGCCAGTTGTACTCTTCTACCACCCTTATTCAAAGTAGAACTAATGTTAAAAATAAATGAATAAATAATCCACTCAAGCCACAGCTACAAGGTTCTCACATGCTGTATAAGAAGTGTGAGCTATTTGCAACAATAAGTTCCCTTTTATTGGTTTCATTATTTCTTTTATTTGATAGTTTTAAATTGCTTATCATTTCTTTCTTATGTTTTTTCTGTAAGTGGCAACTATCCGTGTTATTTTTAGTTGTATGAATTTCCTTGATGGTTACATTAAATCCATTACTTCTTCTAAAGACAGAAAATTTAAAAAAAGACTAGTTACAAGAACCACTTACTGGCTCACTCGATCTAAACATTTTTTATTTTTCCGGTAAGGGTGTTTGAGGGGAAAAAACCATATGCTTTAGAAAATGGATTTTCAGATGCGGCACGAACCCACCACCAAAACTATTTGGTGAGTCATATCAGCTAAGGTTTCATATGAAATAATGCTAACTCTGGGAGGAAATGATTAAAATGCTGATCTAAAAATATAAGTGCTAGTTTGGTCAGCAACAACTAGACTGCCGACACACACCTCCACAGGCTCTTGTGCTTCCTGATCTGTGGCAGGCTGTCGCCCTCACAAGTTCTGGTGCAGAGAAGAAGAGGTGACATGGACACACCCACTTGCGCACATTTCATTTCTCACCAGGCTTTTTTCTGTCACTCCCACACCTTCTCCTCCGCTCTGTCTCTCGCACACTGTGTCACACTCAGGGTTCAGTTGTGGGTTAGCTGTCGCCATTGCACATATTGGATTTCATGTTGCTTGTCTCGCTGACTTGGAGTTGCACTTTCATTAGGCTTTTCCATATTTCATTAGGACTTTGCATGACGTAAGAATCAATTCAATTAAATCAATTCAATTCTTGTCTCTTTGACAAACAAAAGCAAAGCAAATGTAAAGACTCCCAGTCTATTCTGCTGCAGAGTTTATAGAGTTTGCGTTAAAATCTGCACTGACATCTCATTTGAAGACAGCAGTATAGGTAAGTTGTCTCTAACATTAATCTGAGCTAAGTACGGCACACATTCAAAGAGCTGCTCCTATTACACGCACACCACTTCCTGTGTGGGTGTGCTTTTGTTAACAGAAACAGACTGAACTACATGTTGTGCCTTAGCTCTGTGAATCCTATTGTTTACATAATACTGTTGACTGGACAGAAGCTTTTCCGGAGACACGCAAATTCTTTGAATCCATACCCTTAATCATACTTGCAGTTTTGAGCCGAAGCAATATTTAGAGTACTGAGTGTCCCACACAACTGAGGGCCGACCATCAAGCCTTGTAATTCAACGCCGTCCCCTTAGAAGTGAAATTAATAATTGTAGTGTGTAAAGAAGAGGAAGAGGGCGTGTCCGTCTCACATGTCAGTGATGTTGACAGTGCTGCTGCGGAGAGAACGCTCAGGCCAGGCTCAGGCGTTCAGACTGTTGGGGGGGGGGGGGTCGGCTGTCACGCTTGATCATCATGTGTGAACAGCTCCAAGACTGATCAAATATGTTCTCCAACACATCGCCATGCCATCTCAAAGGGTCAGAGACAATGATCAATACTGGCCTTGCTTTTCTCAGATGGAGACTATTCTTAGCAAATAAAGGAATGAAATATGAAGGACAACTGGCAACATTTCTTCTACAAACATTGCTGATGTAAGATTTTCTCTTAAGTTATAATGCATTCTACATTCATTGTTAGGGTTAAACATGCTACTTGTACTGTTTTTTTTTTCATGATATTATAAACGTTGACCTTCATATTTTTGCCACCAAATTCTTTAAATAGCTTTCCCCCATGTTAGTGGGCCCCCACCCCCGTAGCTAAAAATCAAAATACAATTACAGTGGTTCTTCGGTTATTTGGAAACTGAGTACATCTTGATAAATATTTGCTGGTACAGATTATCCACTCAGGTGTCATTAACTCTGCAGAAGAATGGGGACAGAACAGGATGACAAGACTCAAGTGCAAGATGTAAACTTTTAAGAGTGAAATGTAATTTGGAAATAGTGAAGTAAATACAATATTCCTGGGACTTTAACCCAGCTGTTCATAAAGAGGTGATTGGATATGATTAGGATCATTATGAAAATAATCACGGTTATCACAAATATCAGCACTTATGTAATAATCGTGAGAGGCCTAGTTGTGTAGTTCAGCCTACTAACCGTATTTGTTCATTATGGGGAAATTTAATAAAACCAACAAGGCATCTGAGCTTTACTGAGCCAACTATTTGATCTGCCCTCATTAAATAAGTGTGTCCCAATGAATTCTGATAAACTCTCACATGCTTTTGGTTTTCACAGCAACCTCAACACACTTGGCACTCATTAGAAAAATACAACACAAAATGAGCACTTCACTACTCACAAATACTGCAGATACGACTACTGATACACAACTCAGTTTTAATTCATTTCAATTAGGAGTACTTATACTAAGCACAAAGAGTAAGGAAATGCGCTTGATTGATTATTTCTTTATGTAACAATAAATCTTATACCACTGGAAGGCATGTTTATTTCCCATTTTTAGTTAGTGCCACATTTGTAAGGACCGTGCATTTATGGGGAGAGCAGCAGAGTTGACTATGTGAGTCGTGCCCATGAAAGATTTGCCAAATCTCCTCTTCTCAGTTGTCCTGCTAGATGATTTTATAACGTTCCTCAATTATTGTCCAATAGTTTAGGGAGCAACTATGGACTTGTAGATACTTTTCTATACTGTTCCTGCTCTTAGATTACAAATATTCACTTTGTACAACATTTCAATAAAAATGTGTGGGTTTCTTCTTTCCATTCTCTAAGAGATGCTGTGTGGTTTATTATTGCCTTACAAGATACCAACAACAACGATCTCAACAGTCTCAGTTCTTTTTGTATCTGGCTTTCAGTTTCTCTTCCCCAGTGTAGAAAACACAGGAAGACATTATCTTTGTTGTGGTGTATCACCCAGTTACTCTGAGCTGCTCTCTGAAATCTCAAAGAATTCAGAGAAGTCCTGTTTTTGGTGCGTCATGAAATGGTTTTGGAAATGACTGTTAAACCCGATTTGACCGTTTTTGTTCTATTGACTGTACTATACGATCTATAGTCTAAGAATAGTTTCATCTAAACAATTTTTCCCCTTTACTAACATTTCTATATTGGATTTTAACTCATTTTTAATTGTGTTCCTCAGGTTTTAAAGATCTCTGTATCTGAACCTGAATCTACTTGGGGGAAAGAAAAAAAAAACACTACATAAAATCATGATCCTACTCTACTCTTGATCCAGGGATGTCAGCTAATTATAGACCTACTGTAAATCTAATCTCCTTTTATTTCTACAGTTTTTGAAAAAAAAAAAAAAAAAGTCCAACTGACAAACTTGACTAGAAATGATCTATTGAAAAGACTCTCAGTCATATATAGATCAAGGCTGGTAAAAATGAACAAAAATTAAAATCGCTGTATTAATAGGCTGAATACCGGTAGACACCAAGGGGCGTCGAGCCCTCAACACACTCACACACACACACACACACACTTTAGAAACACTGAAGTAAAAGCAAGTGCAAATTAACATAAACACTTGCTCTCCCCAAAAAACAAAAGAGCTATTCATGTTTGATGTTCTATTTCCTGTAATACACGGTACACACCCATAAAGTCAACCCTATAATCACAACAACAGTTCCAGTAATGACATGCTACAGAAAGCTGCATCTTTATTAAATCGCAGTGCTGCATAACTAAGCAGTGAAGCAGAAGCCTTTGAGCTGCCTCACTACTACAATCTACTGTACTAGTCCAGGTCGGATGAGATTATAGGAAGACATGAATAAGATGCCCTGCTCTGTACATAACTATTTTCCAGTTAGCAACGCCATCATAGAGACAGTCCTCAAGAGTGACAAGCACAGGATGGTCAAAGGCAGAGAGAGGAGACCTAGATATCACATCAAGACCCTGCAGTCATGTTTTTCAATGTCTGAACCACTTAGCAAATAAAAGAGAGATAGAAAAAGCGACACACACCACATCCTTCAAACGTTAATGCAGCAGGGAAAGTGGCAACTCTGTTGAAAAGCAAATGAAGCCCCACAGCAGCTTTCTGGACCCTAGTAATATTCTTCAAATCTATTACTCATTCACACCCAAGCACCCATCTAAAATGCTCCCCCCAAAAAAAGAGACTGGTTGTCCAGATGACAGGATGGACAGTTAATTTAATGAAGTGGTGAAATCAATACTGAGAGCTGGATGCATTTTTCAGTACACTAGCAAAGTAAGATTTCAGGCGGCAACAGAAAACAGTCTGTGGCTCAGCTGCTAGGAAACAGAAAAGCTGCTGCAACCGTGATTTCACAAAATGGATTGCTTTACTGACACATCAACAGAAAATGATCAGGTGCTCCAGGAATGATGCAAAAAAGAAAAAGAAAAAAAGGTCCAAATGTAAAAGATAAAGTGAAAATAACCAACTTAATATTAGAGCTGAGACACGTCAACAGAAAATACATTCCTTTTACTAAAAAATGTGATACATAATGTAACCAGGGTCTGAAATTAAATTCATCACACTGTACAAGTGGCTGGTAGATCAGAAAAAAAACAACTTTTTATTTTATTTTTATTTTTTTACCAAACAAAATAGCAAATATCTTAATGTCAAACATTTTTTCTTTTTTTTTTTGAAAGAATAATGAAATATTACATTAGATGCAAAGTTCATTGATATAAAAAACACATTTGCTTTTAACTAATAGATCACCTATAAAACAAATCAATATTTAGCACAAGCTTATCTCAAAAATAGAGCATGTGGTCTTTTAAAAGCACTTATGGATGAAATATTAAAGTACAGTTACATAAACACGCTGAATGTTTAATGAATCACGTTTCCTTCATCACTCTTTTGGTGTATATCACTGCTGACCTACAGATAGGCTACCATTTTGGAAACATGCAGCTTAAGGACTATTGTGAAATTTGTTCACTCATGTAAATAATATAGCTTCCCTAAGGAGGAGATTCAGTGAAGCAAAGACATTTGTGTCTGTCATCTGTGCACATGCACACACAATCACACTGACACAAAACTCATGGCCTCACTGCATGTGGCGTCCTGTCCTCTGCCTTTCAGGGCTGCATTGGTCCTCTTTTTTTCCCCCTCATTTCCAACACAGATATGTACACATTCACATGCACTCACACAAACATGTACACCATGATACATCTTCAGGACATTATGTTCTTAAATTCAGGAATATGGTTGCAACAACTGCATATGAAGCATATAGCCTGCTATATGGCAGACTTTTCATGTTTTAGTGCCATTTACATTATCAACAGGGAATTTCATACACTAATTAGTGCACAACCAAATTATTACGAGGAGCGCCATATGGAGCATGAGGAGGTTTTACTGCATTAATCGGTACAGACAATAATTTTCCCTGCCGATGTTAAGAATTTAGGCAATAAAGTTAGTAACTAGAAGGAATAATGTCATAAAAAAAGCCTTTCTAATATAAATTAAAGACAGTTAAAGAATAACAGGAAATGCTGTGGTGCTTGTTGTTAAAGCCAGAGAGCTGTTAAGGTTGGTAAACACTTGCCTGTCTCAGTTTTATATTTTATTTTATTCAATTCAAAAATAGATGCATCAATAAATGAAATGAAGGTCAGTATACACATCATATGGGGCCATACCATCTCCAGTGAAACAGAAATCAGAGTAAATTTCAGTCTGATGCTGCAGCAGCCATCCATTGTTTGACCTTTAAACAGCAAACAGTAGTGGATGATGACTGACTGACCAAGCTGACGATTCACACGCAGGTCAGTGCCATTTCAGAACAACTTAAACTTCCAGCATGCAATGACAAAAATATATGCACATCTTCCAGAAATATTTCCTGTTGCCATGACAATGCCACTGACTATTCCACCTCACATATGGTTCCCATAATTTCCCATAATGCGATGCACAACCACAGCAGCCAGCAGTCACAACAATGGTACGAATTGGTACTCCATGCTGTTGTTTACTTTCACTTTCCAAAGTGAAGTATAGTAAAGTATAAGTAAAGTGTATGTTTGCACTGCTGACCAATTATGCAATTAGTACACCTTCCCCTGAACATCATAGTCCACAGGTGTGTTGTGTTTGTGTATTAGTGCCCCCCTTTCATGTATTTTTGTTTTTCCTAATTCATAGGCTCTTCTATTACTATCTGCCCATCCAGTATTGCAGAAGTGCTGTTTTTTTCTTCTTCCTTTAGTTGTCCATCGCGGTCACAGGAGTCAAAGAATCTCTCAGTGGTGTTTTGCCAAATATTTGATAAAGCTTCACATTGCCCAGAAAGGCCTTGGACCCATGGATAAATTCCTCTGCTAACAAAGGGGATTTCATTACATGAACAGGATTGTGTGTGTGTGTGTGTGTGTGTGTGTGTGTACACGCTGTAGTAAATTCAATGATTCTCACCAGTGCTGCTTACTACTCTCACCATGTCTCCCTCTGCCCTAGGTTTGTGTTTGAAACATAGTTTTCAGATGTTTGTTTACAACCGGCTGAACTCTGCACACTGCGCTGTTATCTGACTTGATTGCAAACAGATTTTACCAACACTGGTTTTTCTGTTCTTTGCCAGCATCGCCTTCCCACTGCCCACAGGTAACACTAAATGTTTTCCTTTGAGCTCCATCTCAATTGTCGAAGCAGTGTCAAACTTCCATGGGCGATCTGCGTTTACAAAAAGAACCATAATCTACAACATAAGCAGGCCCTTATTCACACAGACTGATTCAAATCATTGAGATTTATGCAGTCTCGAGACATCCAGTTGGCCTTGTCTTAATTCCCTTAGGAAGTAGAAGCACATAGTTGTTTTATAATCCAATAGAGTGCAAAAAAAAAGTGCCTAATAGAAAACAGAAGACAACCTGGGCCTTGCAATAATTACAAACCTCTGATATAAATTTACAAAAACATCTTGACTTTCAGAACAAAATAGAGCGTCTATAGGAACACTTTCATCTCTGATTCTGCACATTATGAGGAGTCATGGGCCTTCATTAACATGCATCCTGACAAATTCAATCACAGATAGCCACCATTTAGTTTGTGTTCACACCTGGCATTATGATGTGTTCCAACGTGAGTCTTGAGTGATCAGGTCTGACTTTCCTGTTTTATAGGTAAATAACGCACAACATTTTTACTTGCAAACACCAAATGTATTATTTGAAATTGTCACAGGCAGTATGCTTGGTGTTGTTATTGGTGTATTGTTGATCAATTGGACAAGTAACCTCTAGAATTGTAATTACAATTAATGAGCTATTATTTTAATTTTTTTTTTTTTTTTCATGTTTTGTTTTGTTTTTTGCCACCCTTTCACCACTGATACGATTTTTTCTATAAATAAGCTCCAACTATTAAAACAGTTGTATTTTTCTAATGAAAACACATCACATATGACAAACTGTGGTATGATTTTAAGAAAACAGCCCATGAACACAGACAGCAGGGAAAGAAATGCTTGAATAAAGGAAACAAGGGAATAACTGACATGGACAAAATTACATGGATTATATGTTCTGAATGCTGGTTTCTATTAATTGCCCTGTCCTTGCGTGGTGTTTTTGTTTATTTAACTTTCATCTTCCCTGTCAAAACGGTTATCATCACATCCTCTAGGAGTTATGTATATTCACAAAATGAGCCATAATGCACCAACTGTTGATATCTACTATTCCAAAAACATATCCAGCTAGTTAAACCATCTCTCATTGCAAACTCACATATACATACATCTACAACACAATGCTATGATGCTAAATGCTAAGAATTTCTCTGGATGAGTGAAAATGCTTAGATCCATTTTCTATACTTGGTTCTGCATAGAAAAATGGATGGATAGAAGACTGTCTTTTGTATTTTTACCTCTTTGTGAAACAAGAATGGTTTACGTAAGCAGCAGTACTGTTCTTGAAAAACAGTATGACAGGTCCCTGTTTGACTCTCAACCAGAATCTAAACAAGAAGACCAGTTTTGACCAGTTATTTTTTTTATCTAACAGGATGTATGTAACCCAAATAACAGGAGTTCTTTGAATGCTGATATTTAAGACAAAAACAAAATTGGTAGGAGACTTTTCTAAAACATACTCAAATATCCAAATATTCCAGCTTTTTACCTTTTAGATTCTAACTTGTGCTTTTCCATTATGTTTTATGCAGCCAACTAATATATTCATCTTATTTTCCCATCTTAAAATGTGTAATGTGAGAGCTTTCTGTAAGTAACAATGGCTGAAAGCTCAAACGAGGTTTACTTTAGAGACATAGACCTACACATCATCACGTATATAAAGCTTGTCAGCACACTTCTTTCTCCGTCTATGATTGTTGTCAATAACCCTTGTTGCCCGGATGACTGATGGCAGGTACTGGATGAAAGCCAGCATCTGTTTCACCGCAACTAAAAGTCTCTCTGCAGCATCTCATTCAGTGCCATTCAATATCAGGCATTGCTGCACAAAACAAAGAGTGATGTGTAGTGGAGAGGGAGGTGAAACAGCAGCTGGTTATTCGCTCATATTTAACCCCATCAGATGTGATTCAACGGAAATTCAGAGTGAGGCGTTTATCAATATGCTGTTCAAACACTGACTAAATAAGCATGTGTGAATGTGTGAAGCAACTTTTGGAATTTTTTTATTTGACAGCATTTTTCTCCCTTAAGAATCAGCTTCAGTTGTTCTCACCATTTATTTAAGAAGAAAAAAAAAATACAATGAATTTGTGAATGATTTCTCATAGTCAAAGTAAAAACAGTAGTTTTTAGTTCAAAAAAGACTGAAGCTCCAACAATACTGCAAAGCAGTATAATGCCCAAAAGTGTAAAGATTAACCAATGCAAACTAAAATCCAATTTTAGCATTGAAGATTTCATTATCAGTATGAAATAATTTGCATAAACTCTACAGTTTAAAGTTGGCTGATTGAAGTTTTGTTTGAATTCAAAGTCAATGTGAGATTTCAGCATCAATCTGAGGAGGAGAAACTAAGGCACAGTGTGACTGAGCTGAACATCCACTTGGTGAGATGACATGTCGAATCCCTAAATGCTAATACAACTCCCACAAGCAACTAACAGTGCTGGGAAATTAGACGTCTACCAGTAATATAACATAGGCTTCAGCCAGGATTTCCTTTCATTCTATAAACAACTAAGAGTCATGTTGGTCCTCAAATCTCCATCTACTGTATACATACAGCGCATCCGGAAAGTATTCACAGTGCTTCACTTTGTCCATATTTTATTATGTTACAGCCTTCCTCCAAAAAAGATTTAATTCATTTGTTTCCTCAAAACTCTACACACAATACCCCGTAATGAAAATAGTTTTGTTTTTATTTTAGACTTATTCAAATTTATTTAAAAAATTCAAAAACAAAACAAAACTAAGAAATCACATGTCGCTACATAAGTATTAACAGCCTTTGCTCAAGAATTTGTTGATGCACCTTTGGCAGCAGTTACAGCCTCAAGTCTTCTTGAATATGATGCCACCAGCTTGGCACATCTATCTTATCCTTTTTGCAGAACCTCTCAAGCTCCATCAGGTTGGATGGGAAGCGTCGGCTCACCGCCATTTTCAGATCTCTATCGAGATGTTCAATGGGATTCAAGTCTGGGCTCTGGCTGGGCCACTCAAGGAGATGCACAGAGTTGTCCTGAAGCCACTTCTTTGGTACCCTGGCTGTATGCTTGGGTTCACTGTCCAGCTGAAAGATGAACCGTTGCCCCAGTCTGACGTCAAGAGCGCTCTGTAACAGGTTGTCATCCAGGATTTCTCTGTACATTGCTGCATTCATCTTTCCCTCTATCCTGACTACTCTTCCCACAGCATGATGTTGCCACCACCATGCTTCACTGTAGGGATGGTATTGGCGACATAATAAGCAGTCTGAGAGTCTGAGAGTTGGTACCATCTTGGGATCAATAGAGTTCTATTTATCTATCTATCCATCCATGTGCCTTTTACTAAGGCGTGGCTTCCATCTGGCCCCTCTACCATACAGGGCTGATTGGTGGACTGCTGTGGAGATGCTTGTCCTTCTGGAAGGTTCTCCTCTCCCCTCTCACAGAGAAACACTGGAGCTCTGACAGAAAGACCATCAGGTTCTTGGTCACCTCCCTGACTGAGGTGATTACTCAGATGGTCTAGGAAGAGTCTGGTGATTCCAGAACTTCTTCCATTTACAGATGATGGAGGTGACATTGGGACCTGCAAAGCAGAAGAAGTTTTTCTGTACCCCCAATTTTCATCTTCATGGCAAAGGCTGTGAATACTTATGAACATGTGATTTCTTTTTTTTTATGTATAATAAATTTGAAAGAAAATCTCAAAAGAAAAACAACAAAAATTTTTCAAGTTGTCATTATGGGGTATTCTGTGTAGGGTTTTGAGGAGAAACATGAATTTAATCCATTTTGAACTAAGGATGTAACATAACAAAATGTGGAAGTGAAGTGCTGTGAATACTTTCCAGATGCACTGTACCACAGTGTTTTCAGTCCAATAAATTCACGTCTCAGGACATTTGCTCTTTTTCTAACACGCCTTTACAACAAACAGTCCCTCCCTAGTGGTATTTCTTTCCTCTTTATCTTGATCTTCTTTTTTGCCAGCGTGTCCGTCTCGGACTCAGTGCGTTTGAGTACAGTTCGCCCAGTGCAACATGGAAGTACGTCAGCACTGTTGGCTTGTTCTTAGAAAAGGGCAACAGGAAACGAACACTCAGAGAGAGAGGAGACGGGAGGGGAGGGGGAGGAGAGAGGACTGAAATCAAGTATTGAGGCCGAGAAGTGATGCCCAGCGCAACCCAAGATTTTTGTTTTGTCTATTATTGCTTCATCAGTGTACTTATGAGATTACTGCCCTGAACCCTGTCATTATATGAGAGCTCATGAAAAGTGACCTCAATTACAAAAATATGAATTAAATTACTGGTATACAGCTGTGTAGATCCTTGTCATCATTTTCTTAAAGTGCAATCTTTCCCAGAAATCAAACCTTTGAGCCCTTCAGTCATAACCTCTACTACCATATCAAAAACATCTCCAGAGTCATCTGTTTAAATTCAGATGAGAGCAGTTTTGTCTTTCTTTCTTTTTCTTTTTTTTTGTTATGCATTTGGGATTTCAGGCAACACATTGGAAAATAAAGAAAAAGAAAAAAACAAGCTCTCTCTCTTTGATGTACTTATGGATTAAAAACATACTAAGGAGCTGGAGTGAACTCTATTAGTTCACTGACAGGGAAATAAATTGATGAATAGGAGGACTTCCTGCATTGTTGTATTCTTCATCATTATTAACTGAAAATCTGGATTTAAGACTAGACGGTTAAGCCAAAGGAAAAGAAATCCAGCTTGTCATTTCACTAATATAAATAACTATCCAATTAACTTTGAAATATTAAAGGAATGTAATTCTAGTATTTGTTCTGAGGCCCAACTGGAATCATCTGTATGTGTTGGGGAGCATATGAAGGGTGATTCATGTTCTCTAATACAAACTTTGATTTAGTTTTCCAGCACCCCTCTTTCATCCTAATTCAACTAGAGATTTTCTGAGTTTTTTCCCACAATTGTGAAATTAATCCACATTCTTGTTCACTTGTTGTTGCGTTCTCAACACTTTCAATGACCTTTAGAAAGTCTTCATGTTTTTCTCTTCTGCTGCAAAAGTCAAGTCTGTCGATGACTGACTGGGAAGTATCAAGAACACAACCTCAGGAAAAGTGTCGGTTTTGACTTTTATTTTAAGTTAACTAGTTATGCTATAAATGCTGCAAAAATTTTTTTTTCTTTTTGTGTCATGGAAGAGGCAGAAATCTAAAAATCCATCATCATGCCTCAAAACCTAGGCTATAGAACAAAGAAGAAACTGGATCTTCAACAAGCTCTTACTCAAGTGTGTTCTTGATGAATAGGCGGCAGTGTCTGCAGTCGTATTCTTCTGTCATTGAGTGGGGAGATAATTAGAGCTAAAGCAGAAGTTACAGAAGTCATCCCAGGATGTTCATTCTTTCAGTCTCCCTCTCTTCATTTCTTCCTCCTGCTTGGATCAGCACTGCTGCTTTGATCTGGCTCTTCACGTAACAAGGCCCTGGGGTCTTCTGTGCACGACAGTCAAAAAAAGTCCAAATGTACATGCATACATCTGCGCGTGCACGCCTTTGCACATGCAAGTACAGGCATACATGCTTAAATTATGTGCTGAATATGGTCTTTCTCACTTGCATGAAATACTCACCAGATTGTCCCTCAGGGATTAATTTGGGGATTTTTTTTTCTCCCTGAAATACAAGTTATTAACAAAGGGCATCAGAGTCTATTAGTAAAGTCCTATTTGTGGGATTTTTCTTTTTTTCTGGTTAATTGGCATGAAAGTGGATACTGTAGGCTGTCATTTTGAAAGTGGATAAATTGAATTAACAGCAGAAAACCTGCCATGAAAATGAGGAAGAATTGATAATAATTGCAAATAATTTCTTTTGTTGCCAGATTACAACACACTTTATTCATTTGTGCCTATATTGTCCAAAGACTGATCATTCTTTTAAATCAGTATCAGTATTAAATTTTTTCTTTTAAGTTGGATGGTTAAATGGTGCTACAGAGTCTTTTAAAATGAAGGTTTGACAAATCTGGGCAAATCACCATGTTTTAAAAATAGGAACCTGGCAGTAAAATGTGTACCCAAATGCATCCTGGGTGATCAGATCTCACCTTCCAACGTTATGTGCAAATAAACACACGACATTTTTGTTTGCAAACAGCGAATGCAGATTTATCACCAAAAGCAGAAGAAACAAGGTGTAACTGACAAAAAAAAAAAAGATGATTTAGAAGAAGAAAAAAGCGCGAGAAATTAGATGAAGATCTACCACAAATATACAATAAAATGGTTGGCAGGTACCTATATCGTGGTCATTCGTGAGCAAAATTAAATGAGCCGTCACAAAATCGATCGCGTCGGTTTTATTAGGTGGACCCATGATTTGCTTTTATGTTCAGACTATGAAGAGAATGTGGACACAAATGTTCCAGAGCACCTTCAAAAGCACCCAGACTGATCAGATCTGAATCCGTCTAGAACCTGCTCAGACCTTAACCCCCCCACTAACATTGGCTGTTTGTAAGTAAGTAAGTTAAATTCATTTATAAAGCACATTTAAACAGAAATATCACTGACCAAAGTGCTGTACATATTAAAAAGAATTCAAATTAAAAGAACATACTGTGACAACAAATTAGACACACAAAGACACAAGAAATAACAAAGATTAGGGGACTGGGAGGGCTAGTGAATAAAGGTGAGTTTTTAATCTAGATTTAAAGGTGGTGATAGTGGGGGCTAATCTAATGTGAGGGGGTAACTGGTTCCACGGTCGGGGAGCGGCCACCGCAAAGGCCCTATCACCTTTCAGTTTCAGCCGTGACCGCGGCACATGTAGTTGTCCTTCACTAGAGGACCTAAGGGACATGGTGGCTGACTGGAACTGGAGAAGTTCAGCGATATAAGCAGGGTCCTGCCCATTTGGAGCCTTAGAAACCATAAGTAAAACTTTGAACTGAATTCTAAAATGAATGGAAAGCCAATGCAGGGAAGCCAAGACAGGGGTGATATGTTCACGCTTCCTTGTACCGATTAGCAGTCTTGCTGCAGCATTTTGAACCAACTGGAGACGTGTTAATAAAGCCTGTGGGAGGCTGAGGTAAAGGGAATTGCAATAATCCAAGTGAGATGTAATGAATGCGTGGATTACTTTTTCCAAGTCATGATAGGATAAAAATGATTTAAGGTGGGAGATGATTCGTAGCTGATAAAAACAGGGCTCATCTGTTTGTCAAGGCAGAGCCCTGAATTGAGTATAACCCCAAGATTTCTGGCATGGGATTTAACATACGGGGTGAGGTGACCAAAGGATGACCAAAGATGATGACTTCTGTTTTACCACTATTTAACTGGAGATAATTTTTTGACATCCAGACTTTAATATCTTCGAGACAGTCCAGAAGAGACTGTACAGAGTCAGTGGATTTTAGAGGGAGGTACAGTTGAGAGTCATCTGCATATAAATGAATCGGATCTTCTAAGTGACACTTTAATGGGTCTCAGAAAAGCATTAATGACTTTACGTTTGTCTTGCATGAACAACGGCCCATAAATTAAAAAAAAAAAAAGAAAAAAAAAGCCCAAAATCGGTTTGCAAGCTCACATTGAAAGTAGCATATTCTCACAACTGAGAGCATGGGTGGGGATGGGTGTTTAGTATCTTACTTATTAAAATAATCAGTGTTTAATGTCAGGTATATATTTTTGCAGTTGTATCAGTGAATCCACTTTAGTTCCTTTTAGGAACCAAACTGGATGAGATGAAACAGAATGAGAGGGAGGCTGGACGCTAAGGGCCTGGTTTAGGTTAAAGAAGGTGGGGTTGTCCTGTCCCAGCCAAAGTGTCTCCTGCAGGAGGTGGTGTGTCTGGGTGGAGGGATTCCCGTACCTCTGAAGTCTGGCAGTTGGTATCTGGTTACTCCTGTAGGTCTGCTATGATTACACTCTACTCAAATTCCACAGCCCTTATTTACTCCAATCCACACAGGAATCTTACAAAGTCAGCGTTACACACAGAGCAAACACACACACAAACTCAGCAACCAAAAAGCCCAGCACATCTGCAGAAAGATTTTAACCAGCTGTTCATTCCAAACATTAATTTCTTTTTTGTCACATTTACTTCTTTATATGTCAATAATAAAATAAGCTGAGAGTTTATACAACAACTTGAAGTGTGGGTGAGATTTGTATTGCCACCATAGTGCTAACCTGGTTGTAAAATGCCAGAAATGCTGTAATCCACATGCAGACGTTTGTCACCTCACACCAAACTGCAAGGAGAGCAGTGGTAATGTGGTGGTTTAGCCTCATGTGTTTCCCTCCTGCTGGAAGAAATGCTGTCGAGCTGGATGCTGAACTGGCTTCTCTGACCACATATTGCAGTTCTTCCATCATACAGCATTTCTGATTTCTCGTTAGTAGTACGCCTTCAGTCCAGTACAGTTTGTAAGAATTGTCTTGAGGCCATCATATGATAGGAAATAAGATGTAGGGAACATATTTTTATGCTAACAAAACTTGACATTTTCCTGAGGTCTGAAATGTCTGCGTCACATTTGATCAAAATATGGAGACAGAATACGGGAGCACCCTTTGCAGCCATGTCTTTACCTCTCTGTTCTGCTGCAAATTTATGGGAACAGAGTCAAACACTGCAGTCTACTGCACCCACCTCTTTTAAGAACTTACACGTCTGCACTACCCACTTCCAAAGTACATTAAATGCATTAAGATGTGAGATTAGGTGGGGCTAAAAATCACATTCACACAGTAGTTGAACAATAAAGATGTACTGAAGATCCCCTCTTCATTCTGCTTCCACTTCAGGTGTACCTTCAGCGGTTCCAAGATGGTGCGATATCTCCTCAGCGTGCGCTTTCACCGACCATTAATAGCAATAGATAAAGCTTCTACTTGGTTGTACCTGAGGGGGACACAGCTGTAGTGGCATCAGTCTCCCCACTGCAGGGTTTGCTCAATAGTTAGTGCCCCAAATCAAACGACAAAGTCTGAAATATGACCTGTCCATCCAGCCTCTGCCTAGCAAATGACTGCCCCCCTCCACCACCACCACCGACCTGTCAGATACTGTCCCCATGACAGACTGATTTCATCCTCTGGACAGGGTTTGCAGCCACCCTCACATCCCCATTACAACATTCCCACACTGCCAATTCACTGCTCCATGTCCTGTATTGTTCACGAAGCACAGCAGGGCAGAAAAAAAGGGGCAACACAGGAGGAAAAATTGGCTGTAAATCAGGTTAAAAACAGTGGTACAAGACTACTACGACGACGACGCAGACTATAGACCTAAACTGAGCCTAACAAAGTGACATTGTTTTTTTTTTTTTTTTTTTTAGCTGGTATAGATATTAAACACCAAAATAAGTATGTTCAAGTAAGTTTTTTCTATTAAAATCAATTTCTCATTATTTAGTGGGTCTGGCATCCAGAGTTTTCCTCTGTGAGGGATCCTGGCCAAAGTAGAGAGCATGCAATTTATAATCAAAAGGTAAACTCTTCTGAGTTAACATAATGGCAAAGGAAAAATTATTCTCCAGTTATACCACACGCTTCTAATACCAATACTGCACCCATCAATAATTTTTATAGATTATGTTGACTATGTTTACCACCATTACTTTTGATTTATTGTGGTAATAACCCGCAGACTACCCAAGAGCCAAGTATCAAGGCACTAATGATGGGGGATTTCTTTTATGATTTAATGTGATGTGGGAGTACTGAGAGAATAATATATAAATTAGGGGGAGAAATATGCCTATCTAAACAATCACTGTTTACACAAAACACAAATAAAAACAGAGCAACTGCTGCATCTTCACATCCTGCTGGTTGTTTTATTCTAAAAGACACAAAATATTCATCACACAATGACTCATTCTGTTTCATCTATTTAAAAAAAAGCCAGCTTCTGAAAATAAACAGCTTTAAGTAAATATGTTACAAAATTATTTATATGATTTGGCTTGTTTACCTATTTGAGTTTTGGCAAGTGCATGACTTTAGGAACTCCAAACTTCAAAGATAATTTCAGGAAAAACGTGAACGTTGCCAGAAGTGTTCTGGAGTTAAATAAATTAAAAATGAAGTTCGATATTATATGAGGTCTTATCTAGGGCATGATACTGAATGTGAGGGTTTCTGTTTGTTTGTTTGTGGTCCTTCAAACTGAAATGGCTGCACTTGATCACATAACTGCCAGCTGCTATGAAATCTAGCGATTCTGCCACTTAGATATTTGAGTTTTACTGTCCACAGTCATGTAATTTCATTTTTAAATCTTTGTCACAGTTATTCCTCACGTCCACACCGCTTCCAGTGAAATCAACCCTTGAAAGCTGAGAAAGATTTTTGATCCAACATGGAAGTAGCTTTAGACTGCCATGTTAGCTGTATAATATATGCATGTAATGTAGATGGCTTATTAAGGAAATGTCGATTCCTATCACCCCATCCCACAAAAATCACTGGTAGGTGACTATTTTTATTTGTTATTATATTTTTCCAACTATTCAGTGGGTCAACCTTTATTCGTTCTCTTCTCCAAGACATGCCTCGCTAAAGTGTAAATCACAGCTCGGACGGGCTCACCACAGGTGCAAAGACAGTGAATGATAAGGTCTGACGAAAGCTGACATAGCCAGGCACTGCAAGCTGTCAGCAATATCTCCAACATCACGCAGGGTCACTGAAAAGCTGCAAGACATCTTAGCAATGATGCACCCCTGCAATTCCTGTACAACACTGCAATTGGAAGTCCAATACCCATATTAGCAAAAGTTTCTACTTATTAGTGTCAGCAGTGGATGCAAATGTGATTTCTGTGCTTTACATACAAACATGTAAGCGCTTTTTCCACTTGAGCTGACATAATAGAGAACAATTATTTGTACTAGCAAGAATCTACACTCACAAATGTTAATCTCAATACATACAGTGCCCCGAAAAACAGTCTTGGGTGCAACTTTACACTACAGTGGATCAACACGTAGTGAAAATTCATCTGTGGTCAAAGCTTTTTTATAATGACTAACAGTGTTTTTTCTACTAACAGCTTAATATGACAAAATCCTTTAATTGACCTCAATTCACACAAGGGTTTTTAAATACAACAGCCTGCTCTTCGCACGCAACATATATGCTGCATGGATCCTGCATGCTTTTTATGCAAAAGGTTTATGTATTTATGCTGTGTTTGTGAATGAAATTTTTGATAATTTATTGAGTTTAGGAAAAAAAAAACATCACTGCAGGTCGTGCTGGGGCTAAATAAGCAAATGAATGCCAGAAGAGACATTCCCTTTCTTCAAACCCCCAACCGACACTTCCAGCTTGTAAACATGGCTAGACTGTCCCCACCCCAACTCCTCCAAAACCTCCCATCCCGAGCCCCAGCCCCCCTCCTGCTGGGAGCTGGCAGTTGGACAGACTGTCTTATCTCCCCCCCAAAGGATTGAGAAAGAGGGGGATGGGGGATTGCTTTGTGTCTACCAGCACAGGACACTGTGTTGCACCACCATGTGCAAGCACGTGTGCAAAAATTTGTGGACATATACACATGAGCAGGCAAGCAAAGGAAATGCATGGATAAAACATTCAGAATCACTTGAACTATAAAAACTGTAAAATGAAAAGTATTTAAGCAAATCTACAAGAACTTACCAAAACAAAGGGATGTTTACATCTGATTTGGATGGAGTTAGAATAATCCCTAACAGGAAAAAGGTCATGGCACGTTCACACAGAAAGAAGAGGTCAAACAGCCCCACTAAGCCCACTCAGACAAACCTGGAAGGTCTCCACCTACAGGCCCCATACACAGACATTATAATACAAGGTGTTGAAAGAATTTGTTTTACATCCTCCTCCACAAAAACAACATTGCAATTCCAGGAGATTTGTCTCTGTGTGTTTATATTATCAGTGCTATGTTATGTTGTATTCTGGCATGACAAAGGGTCTCTGAAGTACAGCAAACAAAGACATTTTGCTTAAGTACCATATATTAGGTCATAAAAGGCCCCTGAAGGCCCCAAAGTCTGTTCAGGACCTAGTCTGGCCAGTCTACTCTTTAATTATCTGCTCAGCACCTTCATGAGCAGGACTGCCGCTTGCTAGAATATGAATTTTATTTACTTTTTCAATGTGGGATTCTCAAACCATCAACACAAGCTCATTATCGGCTCATTCACCTTCTCCATAATGGGTGGGCAGGATGGTGTGGCAAAAAAATTTCAATACTTTATATACATTTCAGGACAGCTACAAAAATGTTTTATCATTTTTTTTTTTTGTGCCAAGACTGAACTTGATGCAAGAAAAGTCTCAGTAATGCTGCAATATCAAATTTGTCATATCCAATTGTGCATGAGAGTCTATGCAAATGTCTATTTGTACATCCTTATTGCATTTATAAACCACAAGTAAAACTGAACCAAGGCCTTTTAATTATGAAAACATTAAAATTAACATTACGGCTCATTTTTGTATCGAGCTGAGAGAAATTTGATTGGTTGTTTTTGGTATGACGAAGGAACATCAGAAGCACCATTCCTGGATCATTGCTGCAATGCTGCTGTGAGCCACGACCATCAGGGGAGCAGTGTTTGTTGTTAGCAACTTTGTTGCTATATTTAGCAAGTTTTCAGACTCCTCTACCAACTCTTTAAATCTCCCTATGTCCTTCATTCCCTTTAAACCGTTTTCCTACTTCTTTCTTTTTTCTTTCTTTTTTATGTCTCTGTGTCCATTGCATCTATAATAAACCCACAGCAAATCCAAATAAAGTTTCGCTTATATATCAAGTGAAGCGTCATGGCCAGTAATGCTTTGCTTTTGAAAGTAAAACTGTTGGACCTCAATTTGAGACTCAGACAACATTCTGAGTGCCACAATACCGGACAGGACACGTTATAAAAAAAAACAGAAAAAAAAAACAGTGACTGGTGACAAATCTAACAAGCTTTTCTGGTTTTACTGGAGACCCTGATGTGAAAGCACATATCGTTACTCTTCTTAACAAGCTCCGGGTGCTAGTGTGACCCTCTCTCCCAGCCCCTAGCTGGACTGGCCCAGTCCACAACAGACAGACTTTCAGTCAGAGAAGATGTTCAACCCTCCATGACCGGAGTCCGGTCTGCAAATTCTACATGCGCATAGCCACCGCATGCTGATCCCAGACAGGATGTAAATGTCAAATTTTGTCGAAAACAAATAACTGCATTTGAGTCACAAAACCACAGTCACATGAAAACCTCATCCGCTGCATTTGTGATGTAGACTGAACATGTAGTTGGCCCACTTAAAAAACCGTGCACTCAAAAATACTGAAAGAAGTGGGACTCAAACCCTGAATTCAAAGGTCTGTATTCGGCATTCTGCCTGTATTCTAAGGCTGATTTCTACACCAGATTTACTGAAGAACAACTCAGAAACATACTCAAAATGTAAAGCCTCATAACAGTTCCATCAAGAACAAGCTGCTTCACCTTATTCCTCTCTTCTACAGCATCTATTACAATGACCTGATCAATTATGCACATCTAGCAACTTTTAGGACAGCCAATTGTTACTTTGCTTTTAGAGCCAGCCCCCAGTGGTCTGTCAAGGAACTGCAATTACACTCACTTCCTGGTTGGCATCCAACTGGCAAGGGAGATGTAGTCCCTTGGGTGAAAGCACACTGTTCAATGTACTACTTGAGGGATTTTTGTTTCCTGTGTTGTTGCGAGAATTGGGAGGAATAATTTCATCACATATTTTTTAATTTACACTTCATATATGGTGCGGGCTGGGTGTTGGGCTGTGTTTCAGGCTGACTAAACCAACTTCCTTACTTATTTGAAGGAATATTAATTTTCCGCAAATCAAACAACTGGTTTACTGTTTTATTGTATTATGCACTGGAATCTGCTTCTCAAATACAATCACTTTCACATTTATTTTGCATTTAGAAATAGTACACATGCATTTTGGAATTTTTGCTGGTTTAAATATTTAGTGAAAATAAGATCACAATTCCTGCGATGGACTGGCGACCTGTTCAGGGTGTACCCATGCCTCTCGCCGGAGTGAGCTGGGGTAGGCTCCAGCAGACCCCTGTGACCCTGCACAGGAAATATCAGGTATAAATAATGGATGGATCACAATTCATTATTATTTTTCACTTTGTATGGACTGAATTAATGACCCTTTTAATCATCATTTCCAGTAACCAACTGGAGAACTATCTGAAATAGGTCTATATAACACTCGCCTCTGAGAAAATGTGAATGTAAAAGTCTATCAATGAATCAATAACTTTCCACCATCAGACCAGTCACACCACATACAGCCATAAAATGACTGAACATGCAAACTTTGTTCCAACAGTTCACTGTACATTTAATTAGTCAAATATCCACACCCTTCACAGATGTGCATGTTGTTGAATAAACACAGGCAAGCATTAATAAAGCCAGACAAAGACCAACACACTCAACCAAGGAGGATGTTTGGTTCACTTTGTTGATGGATCCTCTGGCTGGAGGTCAAACGTTCAAAATCCAGGTGATAGTAAAGTCCCGCCGCGTATGTTGTTACCGTGGCTTTGGAGTCAGTTCATTAATTACCTGTACTTTTATTTATTGTTGTTTTTTTTGTTGTTGTTTTGAGTAGTTGTCTAAAGGTTTGCCCATTAAAAACTGGGCAGCGTATCTGAAACAACGAGCAGTAGCTACTTAAAGCATTTCGGAAACGTCTTAACAGTAATGTACATTTGGCTGGCCACGACATTAGCTGAATGTTACTCTTCTAATTTTAGTACTCTTTCATATCCCAGATTTTAATCATTAAATGTTACACACGATCGTGTTCATATCTCATTAATCTTGTCAGCCGGACTGTCACTTAAAGTTGTATCTTTCATTCAACTTTACGCTTTACCTTCACCTGCATTTACTCACATTTACCTGTAGGGTCGCTGTTTCATCACATTCGTGAAAATACAGCGCTTTCCAAATATCTTCCAAAGTTAAATTACCTGGATTTGTCATACTGTATTCGCACTCTGAAATATATTTTCCTGGAGTAAAGAAGAAAAATGCCTCTTTTCACAGATAAATTCACCAACCCAGTAGCAGTCCATTTTGAGCCTACTGGGTTATACTGGGTCAGTACTTGAACCAGCTTATAAAGTACTAGAGTGCTTTTCCTAGAAGATAACAACACAAGCATGTGCAAAGTGCATGTACATGCTGGTGGAGATGTTGGTGAATTCTGTAATAGTTTTAATGGATTTATTGAAACAGGGTCACCCTGTCTGAGAGAAGTCATGGGTCATTTATATAGGGCCACACACACACACATACAGGCCACCGAGCCACTTTAGTTGCATTAGTGAGGTTAAGGATTACTGTTATGAGGACATACTGACAGCCATGCTTCATGTGTCATGCTGAAGGGAAAAAAGGGTCCTACCATATAGATAGCATTTTGATATGTTCAATTTCTTTTTTCCTACAGTTCATAATAAATACAGATATACAAATATAAACACATACAGGAAATTCTGAGCACTAACACTAATAAGAACTAAATCTATGAATATAAATATGCATTCTTGAACAATTTTTTTAAGGGAGAATTGTCATCAGCCAATGCAAGTGTTTCAGTACCTAGGTTTGTCTTCTTAACTAAATATCCATAAATTACTCCTAATACACAGACAATATGTCTGCAAATGTCCAAGCCAAATCCAATTCAGAGACATTTAAAAAAAAAAAAAAAAAAAAAGGTTTTCATAAAATTGTAAAATAGGTGAAAAGCCGTTTAGGAGTTCCATGAACAGAGCACACAATAGTCGTTGGATGGTTTGGAAAGTGGGTCTTGTGAATGTAAGACTTTGAGACTGTGTGCGGTTAAAGCAGGCTTACAGTAGTAATCCTCTTCACAGACACCCATCTGACTAGCAACAGGATGGCGCCCAGACAGACATACACACACACACACACACACACACACACACACACACACACACACACACACACACACACACACACACACACA
>JBAMYA010046189.1:0-11181 GCA_037176975.1 Arrhamphus sclerolepis | reverse complement strand
CATCACAAACAGGCATTACCATTATTGATATACTGGTGTGTTTTTTTTCCCATCCCCAAAAAAAGAAAGGCACAAGGGTCTAAATGTGACATAGCATCTACCAGCATGTTCTGAACAGCTTTCTTCAAACACACATTCACACCAGTGTGTGCAGTCTTATCTAGTGCAAAACTGCTTAGTCATTTCCAACCACTATCGAAATCGAACTCCCAATTAAATATGCAATGCTTCCTAGGAGTTCTCAGATGCAATTCTAGCAGTGATCATCACATGAAAAAGACCCAGCAGGTTTTTATATTTCTCATTATGAACTCTCAGTTGTCTCCTGATAGACGTTTGTGTGTGTGTGCCTTATACCCATATAACCATGTTGTTATGTGGACACTTCATGGTCCTGGTAGGACTGGAGGGCGACTTGGATAAAATGTCCTCCAGCTGTGTCCTTGCCTTAATGATGTCAGAGGGTTATTTTGATATGTGCTGGATTTATTTATTTCCCTCTTTATGGTTCTTTGGGTCTCTATGTAAATGTTTCAGGACTTTACAGCTTTAATAAGTGTCTAAAATCCTGGTATTGTTGTTCAAACATATCACTGAACAGCATATATTTCTTTCAGTGTCTTTAAGGGCTTGTTTCATCTTATTCCATTAAACACCTCCTCTTCTTTACACAGTATAATCTCTTTTTTGATTTCTTTCTATGCTTATTTTTCATGTCATCTCCCACTTGTTTCAGGCCTGATACAAATGATGATTTTATCAGTCTGCTGTGTTATCTTCATCTATCCTTGTCTCCATTAATTCTTATGTCACTGCTCATTTACTCTCCCCTGCTTTAAATAGACATTATTCTTTTATTCAGTAACCATCACATTATCCATAACCTCATCAATCTTCCTCTGTTCTTTTCTCTGAGCTTTATCATAACATCTATGTATTCTCTTTATCATTTATTTTATCTTCTACATGCTGTCTTCTTTTATCAGTGATTATTACAGTTAACCCTATAGTATGCTTCCTAGCTGATGCTTCCATTTGTTCATCTTTCTGTTGTTCACTTTTCTCCCTTCCACCTTTGTCTTTATCTAGTTTTTTCCTCCAACCTCTTCCAATTTTCTTATTCATTTCCCCAACAAACATCAATTGAATGGATGGCTGGATGAATGGATTTGTGAGCTGGTTCTGTGTGAATGTGTATGTACCTGAGTAAACCAAGACACTTTGACTCTTTCTGTCACTCCTGTCTCACTCGTTTACATGTGGAAGCTGTCAAGATGAAATTACTCTTCATCACAGTTTTGGCACCTTGATGCTAACCTTTAGCTGGGATAGCAGTAAATTAAATTGCTTTCAAAACCTCACTGTGACTGTCATCAAAACAAATTGAATTTTACAATGATGCATTCATATATACGTGTGTGTGTGTGCGTGTGTGTTAAAAAAGTATTAACACCAACATGGATGCATATAATTCTTTACTAGGATTGTATTTTATTGTCTTCTTGTTATTTTTTTGTTTGTTTTTTTAACTTCAGCTGCTACCTGCTGCCTTTGGTCAGTTTGCATTTGGACCAGCATTTGTGTATTAATACAGAAGCCACTCTGCTGTCAATTGGAACAAATGTCAAGAGAAGATTTCCTGGTGCTGCAAAACTATTCAGCTCTTTTTTATGCTGTTCTCTGAATGAAATGCCAATCCTGTTTTGTTTTGTTTTGTTTTTTTCTATGATTTCTATTTTTTTTTGTCTAACAAAGAGTTATTTGAGTGCAGTCAGCACCCAACTTATGATTAGGTTCCATTCCAAGAGGCTGAAATGAAAGGTTCTCACACATGCATTTTTTGTCTCTCACTGTGTGACATCAAATCAGACTAAACCTTTTCTGTTTTAGGTCAGTTAGAAATGATCTAAATTATTTCTATTTGCTAAATGCAAGAACATACACAAAGATCCACTAGTCTGGTTCATCCTTGCATACGATTTCCAGATGTCTAAAGGTTCCACATTCATGTTCACTTATACTCCAATATAAACACCTGGCAATGTCCAGCCATCATAGGGCTGAGGAAAGAGACAGTTCTGTGTGTCAGAGATGACCATTTGGTGTTGAAATGTGTGCATCAACCTCAGAACTAAAGCTAAACACGTTGTGAAGGTGCTGCTGAAACTGGTAGGAGTCATTATCCACACAGAAAGCAGTCCTGGACCCACATGGACTGAAAAACCACTCAGCCAGGAAGAAGACATTACTCCAAAAGAAACATAAGTGTTTTAATGCACACGGGGACAAAGATCTTAACTTCTGGAGACATGCCCTGTAGTCTGACAAGACTAAAACTCATAATGATCATCGTTAGATTTGGAAAAAGACTGAAAACACTGTCCTAAATGTGAAGTACGGTAGTGGAAGCACCTTGCTGTGGGGGTGTGTTTGCCGCAGCAGGAACTGGTGCACTTTATAACATTGTGAGGAAAGAATATTTTGTAGAAATATTGAAGAAACATCTCAAATATCACCCAGGAAGTTAAAGCTTGGACACAAAGGAGTCTTCCAGATGGACAATGACTAAACATACCACTAAATTACTTATCCAGTGGTTTCAGGACAACAAAGTCAATGTTCTGGAGTTGTCTTCATAAAGTCCTGATCTCAGTCCTGTAGAACATTTGTGAGAAGGGTGAAAAGGTGGCCTACAAACCTGATTCAGTTCCACCAGTTCTGTCAGGAGACATAGACCAAAATTCCAGCAAACCTTTTAGAGAAGCTTCTGGAAGGAAACCCAAAATGTTTTACTCAAATAATACAATCACAGAGTTTAATGGTAACTCTGCCAAATACTAATCTATGTAAACGTCTTATTATAACAAAAGTCAAACGATTTCAGATGTGGTCTTACACAGAACCCAGAAGCAGGATAACAAACAATTTCACCAAAGCCAACAGACAACAAGAAATCAAAGGTTAACAGTACAGGAACAAACTGCTCTGGCTCTTCTACATCTCAAATGTGGCACCACCTCAGACTGGTCCATATATTTCTGACACTGCCTTCATGTGGCAACAACAGACTATGACATGTAGGTATGTGTTTCTGAAGGACCAATGTGATTGCAGAGCCACGTATGAGCCCGGACACTCATCACTGCCATTCAGCTGCTCTTCTCGCTGTCTGAGTGAGTCCTTGTTCATATTAGATTATCTCTCTTTCCATCTATGGGGCTCTCTTCCTGTCTGTAATCTGCCTTAACCCATCCTCATATTCACAGTCTTCTCCTTGTAGTAGTCTCCTCCACATTTATCTCCTTCATTATTTTTTTCTTTTCCATGCAAGATTTTCAGTCCATTCATTTTGTAATTAATGTGCTTTAAATTACTTCCAATGATTTCTGCAATTACAGGCGATTAAAAAAGTACACTATGCACTCCAGCCTCTTGTCAGCATGGTGTTCAGAAAACTGAGGTGAAGTGAACTGAGAACAGCTGGCAGAGTATATCATGTAACATTTATTGATGACAGGGAGGCCTGATGTGTGAGTGCTTCAGTATGTGCAGATGCATTTGGATATTTGTATAGGTGAACTCACATGTTTTTGCTCTTCATTTCTCTAAATGAGGAAATGAGTTAAAATCTCAATTTCCTTTGTTTTTCATCTATCTTCTTCTCCTCATTTGTCTGCTTTCTCTCCAGTCTTATAATATATTTTCTTGTATCCCCCTTTACTCTCCTGGTTTACTCCCCTTTCCTTTATTTCTTTCTTTAGCTGCCTTTCCTGTTTACCTACTAATTTGCACATCTTTGTGTCCTCTCTTTTCTTCCTCTCTATACAATCAGGGTGATATCTGTTGCCCTTTGCTGTTATCCTCTGGACTTTAATCAGAGCTACCACCTCCAGCCTTTGCTCTTCTTGTGCTTCTGTGTTTCTTTTTGTCTTTTTCTTTTTGTTTGAATGCATGGATCATGCATTCAAATAAACATTCATTCATTTAAGTTTGCATTAATCTCACATGCAAAGTAGGTCAATAATCTCCTGTCACGTCACATCACTTTAAAAAAAAAAAAAAAGTGTTGAGGAAGCACTCATATCACCAAGCTGACACGATTTCCAGAGGCCTTCAGAGACACAACAGCTTCATTTTCAGTCATCTCTTTACATGTGTATTTATGGCGGCCTGTTATAGGAGACAAAGTCACAATAGAAGCTCTTCATGTCCTTGTTCTGTGGGGTCTGCCTCTTTTGAAATCTGTCTTACAGCTTTGCGTTGCCTGACTTCTGAGAATCTAGGCTGGGCCTGGGCAAACCCACAGAAACTGAGATGTGGTGTGTTTGATTTCATAGTCATTATATGTCCTCATGCATAAAAAAATGACTTCTGGTACAGGCTGTGGTGATATCCCACTTTGGATGGTGCAATGTCCTCCGAGCTGCCTTCCAGCTTGTGAAATAAGACCACCTCAGAATATCCAGAACACAGCAGCACATCTGGTCTTTAATCGACCCAGAAGGGTCCATGTCACACCTCTGTTCACTGAGCTACACCGGCGACCTGTGGCTGCTTCAATAAAGCACAAATTGCTGACACTCAAGGTGTTCTCGGGGTCTGCACCAGCATATGTAACATGAATTGTAAAGGCTTACCCCCCTTCTTGGGCATTGTGCTCATCACCAGAACATTGTTGGGCCTTATCGTCTCTTCACAAGGAGATCTCAGTGGAGACTGTTCTGCACATGGTTCCTCATTGATGGAACAAGTTACCAGTCGCTACCAGAGCAGAGTTGTCCCTCTCTACATTCAAGAATCTCTTGAAAACTCTTCTTTTCAAAGAATACCTTCTGTTGTCACAGCTTCCTCTCTTTAACTTCCTGACCTGCACTTGAATTGTGTCTTAGTTGCACTGACTTGTATGCTGCACTCACCTGAATACTGATTTACCTGCTCTTACTTGTAAATTACTGTCACTGTGGCTGTTGTAAGTTGCTCTTTAAAAAAGCATCTGTTAAATGAAATGTAAGTAATCTGTTCATAATGCATCATTTACCTTTCTACTACTTGACTACTTGCTTTTCTCCACTATAAACAGGCATAAATCTTCATTTTCTGGCTATATTTTATCCACTTCTATTCAGACACTTATACCACTCCGTCTATGGGGGACAGTAGACCAGACGAGAGCTGCAGAATACAAATGAGACAAGGCGAGATCAGAATTCAGACAACAGTTGGTGTCGACCAAGACCATTAATCGCATTCTTCACGCTGGTGCCCACCAGCAGGGAGTGTTGCATCCTGCAGTCTTTTTGTCTCTTTTTTTTCTGCCTGGAAGAAAACTGAAAAATTTAGTCTTTGACCTGAGCTGCTAAAGCATATTCATGCCTTCTTATCTGGTGGTGACCAACTGCCTCTGTTGGAGGCACCATTTTGCCTGTGGCATTTTATATTTGAATGAATTATTCAGCCACATGTGTCTGGAGTCGCCAAAGGCCCTTTGTTTCCCCCTTTTTTGGAAAAACAATAGTTGAAGATATTGGAAAAAGAAAAACTCAAATGACACTAAAGACAGCCCCGGACAAAAGAGAAAGTCCGAATCTAACCTGAGGCTACAAACACAATGTAACATATTTCACTTTTTTTAAAAAAAGCTTTTTCTGCCCAGGATGATTTCCCACAATTCCTTTTGTAAAAAGTTCCAATTTAATGATTTTTTTATTTCTGTTTTATTTTCTAACAAATAAACAAAGAAACAAATATCTACCACAGTACACGACCACAGGTGATGGAAGGAACAAAGATTTACCAGTACATGACCACAGGTGATGGTAGGAACAAAGATTTACCAGTACATGACCACAGGTGATGGTAGAGTTGGATGTTGGACCCTGTCATTGCACCAGTTTTGCTGAGAAAAGCATTTCACTTTGAGGATTAAAATCTTGTGATAAAATGCCACAAAGAGGATCCAAGGCCGAGATGAGACTGGATGAGGAGTTTGTATCGCTCACTCAGGTGAACTAGTTACCGGGTCAAAAGAAGGAGACGTTCTCGGCATTGCTTCAACAACACGACAACTTCAAAGGCTTTGTTAAAATTATTATGGACTCTACAAACGCCAGACTGGACGAGTTGTCACGAGAACTGCAGGACATTAAAACCAGCCTGCAGGTCACCCAGAAAGACGTCAATGACATCAAAGCTGAAGGCAAAAAACATGTTGAGCACTGCAACTCGCTGAAGTTGGATGTGTTTAAAGTTTGTGACAGCCTGCTGGAGGGGCATTCTAGAAGAAACAACCTGGTCATCGATGGAATTACTGAGGAGCCAAATGAGACCTGGGCTGAGACTCAGGAAAAGGTGAAGAAGGTCCTAGCTGAATAGTTAAATCTACATCAGGAGATCGAGATGGAGAAGGCCCCCTGTACTGGTAAACCTGGAGGCAGACAGACCCAGGCTGATTGTTGTCATCTCTTTTGCAATGTACCAAGGCCCTTAAAGGATCCAAAATCAACATCAATGAGGACTTCACAGATGCTGTCAGGAAGAGGAGGAGGGAGCTGATGCCAGAGCTAACACGCGAGAGAGGTGATATTGCTTATCTGAGCTATGACAAGTCGATTATCCATCCCCACTCCAGTACACCAAAACCACCCAGAGACGCAGGACGGATAGCCAGGTTTGTAATCTTCACCAGACATGTTTAATCACCATACAGATACACAAACTTCACCATGACAGCAAGCACAACCTACACACACTGCAGACAGAGAAACTTGTTACGGATTACTGATCTCGAGGATATTGAACTGACTACATTTCAGCACAGCGACTATCATCATCAAGACATTGAAAATGATATCGATTGTGAGAAGAACTTTTTTTTTACAGGTATCAGCAACAGCTTTCACTGTTACACCAATGATCAGTTTAACTGCACCATAAAAACTGAACACACGTTATCAGTGGTCCACTTCAATAGCAGAAGCCTGTATGCTAATTTCCACAACATCAAACAGTACCTCCAACAATTCTCACAGACCTTCAGCATAATTTCAGAATCAGAAACATGGCTCAACAGTGAAAAGGGCACAGACTTTGAAATTGAAGGTCATGAAATGATATGTAAAAACAGAGAAAACAAAAATGGAGGTCGTGTGGCTCTTTTTTTGGCCAAGAATTTCAGCTACAAGATGACAGAGACAATGTCAACTGCTGTGGATAATGTTTTTGAATGTGTGACTATAGAAATATTCATGGAAAAAAGAAGAACATCAAAATTGATCTTCTAAACCCAAACAAACACAAATAAAAGAAGAATTTATTAATATCATGTACAGTCTAAGTCTGTATCCTAAAATCACCAGGCCCAGTCATATTACATTGTGCAACTTTAATTGATAATATATTCACAAATGTCTTAGAGAACAGTTTAACAAGCAGAATATTAATGAGTGATATTACTGATCACTTATCAGTGTTACAGTCTGTGATAAAGAAGCTGATCAGAACGTTACACCTCAGTACAGACGGTTAGGACAGATGATTCCTTGACGGCACGAAAAAATGAATTGATGACATATGATTGGGGATTAATATATAAAATAAATGATGTGGATGAAGCATATGAGTGATTTTTCAGAATATTTAAATCACTATATGACAAAAAATCCAGTCCAGTTAAGGAAGATAAGGGAAAAAACAGACAGAAAAATTAGCAGTGGATCTCAAAAGGATTACAAAATGCATGTAAAAATAAAAGGAAACTATATAGGGAATTTATAAAACACAAAACTATTGAATCAGAAAACAGATATAAGAAATATAAAAGTTAACCAATATTATGAAAGCATGTAAAAAGGAATATTATTATAAATTATTAGATAATAATAAAATAATAATAAAGCTACATGGAACATATTAAATAGAATTTTCAGAAAAACCTCTAAATATAATAGTTACCCTCAGTATTTTATAGTTAATGACCAGAATTTTATTAATATGAAGGATATGGTGAATAAATTCAATAGTTACTTTGTGAGCATTGAACCAAACCTAGCAGAAAAAAAAAAAAACCTGTGTCAGACACAGCAGTAAACTTAAATTATACGGAGACTAACACTGGTTCAATGTACCTCAATCCCATACAAAAGAAAGAAATTATTGATAATGTTAATGAATGCAAAAACAAAGCATCCAGTGACTGTGATGGTCTGGACATGAAAACAAAAAAGGGTAACTGAGGGTATGTCTAAACCGCTAACTTACATCAGCAGCCTTTCATTCCAAACTGGACAATTTCCCAACAAAACGAAAACAGCAAAGATCAAACCAGTGTACAAAACTGGCAACAATCACCTCTTCACTAATTACAGGCCCGTCTCTCTCTCCTCCCACAATTCTCCAGAATCCTAGAAAAACTTTTCAATGACAGATGAGGAGAATTCATAAATAAACAGTCATTACTCAACAACAGTCGGTATGGATTCAGAACAAACTGGTCAACATCACTCGCATGTAACCGATCTCATTGAAGAAATCACCACTGAATTCCACAGACAGTAAGAAGTGTTCATAGATCTAAAGAAAGCTATTGACACAATAAATCACAAAATTTTGATTAAACATTATGGGATTTGGGGGTCGTTTGGAACTGGGTTAGGAGTTATTTAAAGAGTAGACAACAATTTGTGAAGATGGAGTATATTGAACCTGATTGCTTGAAGATTGTGTGTGGTGTCCCTCAAGGGTCAGTGCTGGGACCATCATTATTTAATTTCTATATAAATGACATATGTGAAGTATCTAATTGATTAAAATTTGTGTTATTTGCTGACGGCACAAATATTCTGGTCACCAGTGAGAGTTTACAACAACTTCTGTCTAAAATCACCTTGGAAATCAATAAACTAACTGGGCTGAGGCTGTAAAAGAGAAGTTCTTTTGTGTAGCAAAAACATAATTTTTGCAGATTATGTGACTCAACAAGCACAGACATGTAGCGGTATTAGCGATATCATGGCATACAAATGACTTGTGAATCAAATATTTTAAAAATGTATGTGCGATTCATTTGAATTAAATAAGAATTATTCATTCAATAAGAGGATCTGAGTCAACTGGAAACAACTAAATTACAGATTTCCTTTTCCTTATGAACACTGAACACTTTTGCTGCAGTGCTCTGTATGCTGTAAATGACCATTTTTCATAAAAAGCTGAGATTTCCTCGCTTCTCACACTACGCTACCAACTTGTATTGTATTGCAATTGAGAATTCAGTGTTTTGTTTGTTCAAAGCACCGCTTCTTTTTTATTTATTAGTGTAAAATGTATCCTGCTTTGCAATAACTTTTGTGAATTACAAAAAAAAAGAGGGAATTGAACTGATGAAAATCTTTACATGCAACCTTGAACGGGAGAGTGATGAGAAAACCTCCTCTGATGCATTCTGCACATCTCCAGCTGAACGCAAACCCTGAGGCAGACCCAGAATAAGCTGGAGGGACAACAAATCCCACCTGGCCTGTAAATGTCTCAGCATTCCCCTCGAAAGAGCACAGGATAAGAATGTTAGCGTGGTTTAACTTGCTGCCATGGCGACCCAGATAAGCCACGGAAAATGGATGGAAAATGTACAGGTCAGTGTCAAAGAAAAGGGTAAAGTGTGCATTGCTGAAGGTTTTAGAGCTTTTATCGCTTGTCCCTTTAAAGAAAGTAACATCCTGGTGATGGTGAACCTTTTCCAACTGTAACTAAAAGGAGGCCTGCAGAGGATGTGCTGTCTGCTTGGTGCAGAGCTCCAGCTCATTTGTCATCTGAAAACCAGGCACATAAGGCAACATGCATATCTGAATGCAATGTTCTATTTAGTGAAGGAGGGATGGAGATGCTCTGTGTTGTACTATTCAAGCAAGTCAATGTGATTTTCTGACTTTTGTGTTTCCTGACTGCTGCTTATGGCTCTGCGTAATTAAGGTCCATGTTTTATAGATGCCATGTTGCTTTGTAATTACAGTCTCTGCATTATAGATGCTTGTACAGTGCTGTGGATGGAGCAATGTGATGCAAACTATGTGCTTTTGTTTTTGGGGACAATATGGAGAGCACAACTGCAGAGCTTTTGGGGGAGCAAGGCTTGCTTTATTTAGTGCTGCAGCTGTGCATCACTGAGTCCTCAGCAGGAGGTGCATCATGCATCCTTCCACCTGGTCTTACAGGATGGCAGTCAGGCCTTGTCAGCCAGCAGTGCATCTCATGTGATGCACTGGTGCTTTATAAGTGAGGGTGACGTCAGTGGAAGCAGAGGGTGAAGGCAGACAAGACAAAAATGGCATCTCATACATCATTTCATATTGTCAATGTTTTTCATATTGATCTTGGAGAAAATCTCAGAAAATGTGTTATGGGGTTTTAAAGTAATATTGATTCTAATAAAATAAAACAGGGCTATCAAACTATTTCATCCTGGGCCAACATCATCACCATGGTTACTGTTAAAGAGACAGTTATTCTTTACTTTCTCAACCAGCTATGTTGTTTCCCACCAGTTCCTATAGACTCATTCATGAAAGAAAAAAAAATAGTCATAAAAATGAGGCTATTGTGTCAATATCACATTATTTTCTTGTATGATAATTTTCTTTTTAATTTAAAAATTTTGCAGCATCACATCTTTATTTCATAAAAAGTGATTTTTTTCATATAATCTCAGTTTTCACCAAATTGTAAACTTTATCATAAAAGTTAGACTTTTGCACTAAAATCACATTTTTTTTGTTGCAAAGTCACAAATTAAAAAAAGTAGACTTTTTTAAACTTTTTTTTTTTTTTTTGACAATTTTGTTGAAATCCCAGTGCATGTTGGACTCCGGCAGAGCTGCCGTTTGTCACCGGTTCTTTTTATTACTTTCATGGACAGAATTTCTAGCCGGGGGCTGGAGGGGGTTCAATTCGGGAACAACTGGATTTCATCTCTGCTTTTTGCAGATGATGTGGTCTTGTTTGCTCCTTTGAGCCAGGACCTCCAACGTGCGCTGGGGTGGTTTGCAGCTGAGTGTGAAGCGGCTGGGATGAGAATCAGCACCTCTAAGTCCGAGGCCATGGTTCTCAACCAGAAAAAGGTGGTTTGTCCCCTCCAGATCGGTGGAGAGTTCCTGCCTCAGGTGGAGGAGTTTAAGTATCTCGGGGTCT
>JBAMYA010046188.1:0-11181 GCA_037176975.1 Arrhamphus sclerolepis | reverse complement strand
CCTCCTATATCACCTTGACCGGACCTTTGGGGTCCTCCTATATCGCCTTGACTGGACCTTTGGGGTCCTCCTATATCACCTTGACCGGACCTTTGGGGTCCTCCTATATCGCCTTGACTGGACCTTTGGGGTCCTCCTATATCGCCTTGACCGGACCTTTGGGGTCCTCCTATATCACCTTGACTGGACCTTTGGGGTCCTCCTATATCGCCTTGACATGTTTCGTGAAGCGTCATAATGTCACACAAATGGTGTGAGATCATCGATGCTGATCCACCAGTTCTGGTCAAATTTTGGCTCTCCACCTTTATGACTTACCTTTGCATTAGTGGATTACACCACACTCTACCATTCAGTTCTTTTTTTCATTTTGCTAATTATTTCAGGCGATAAAGCACCAAATAAAAAATTTTTCCTGGCCTTAACTTCAAACGCAGTGAAGTTTCTCTTGTTTTTGCCATTTTCTTTGTTTGGATGAGCACTTTCCATGTCTGTTTGTCCTCATCATATTTAAATTGGTCTACTGGCGGGAGGAGACAGAGAGGAGTGATGTACTCATGGATTCATGTGTACACACGCTTAAGTGCATCTGAATCTTTATTTATTAATTTATTTATTTATTTATTTATTTATTTTTGCGTCTGCAGATTTCCAAGCAAAGATTTGGAATGAAATCCATGCAAGTCTTTCTACATGAAGCCCCTGGTCATTCAGTGTCTTTAGGTAGTCAGCGAACCTCATAACGTTGCTGAACCTAAACTTGAACCTGGACCTGAACCTAAACAACTGCAGCAACCTCAGATCACAGCACTGCCTCCACAGGCTTGTACAGTTGACACTAGGCATGATGGGAGCATCACTGCATCCTCCTTTCTTTTTACCCTGATGCTCCATCCTTCTGGACTCATCAGACCACATGACCTTCTTCCTTTGCTCCAGAGTCCAATCTTTATGCTCCCTGGTGAACTGAAGCCCTTTTATTTATTTATTTTTTTTCAATTACTATTAATGTTCTAGTGATAGGTATATGATTGTCTTTGCATGCCCTCCCTGTCCAGATAAAATAAAGTTTGACTTCAGTTGGACACGTGTCTTAAAAGATTCAGGTTACCTGGATTAACCTGTTGGATCCAGCTGATGGAAATGATGAGCAGAAGCACCAGATCAACACCTGTTTGAGTGAGCTGATAGCTTTAGCATATTTATCTATGAAAAGCTGACAGCGCGCTGTGTAATCAAGTGCTTCTCATCTCCTGCAGCTGCCACTTGACGATGAGACGCGAGTAAAGACACTGAAGTGAGCCCAGAACATCGTGTGACATCACGCCGCGGCTATTTGTGTGCAACAAGTGCTGTTTGCTTTTGTAAAGTGAATTATTGTTGTTCAGAGAGGGCTTCCTGCAGGGTTTCATGCAGAGGCTCAACACACACACACACACACACACACAAGCAGAACCAATGAGCCCAGTGACACATCAGAAGTGCTGTCTGAATGTCGAAGGCTCATTAATGGTCCATTTCTGTCTGTGCTGATTTGATGTGTGTCACCCGCCGCTGCGTCGTCACAGCAAATACGACATCCTGTCCTGGAGAGGGTCGAAAATAGCTGCTCATTAACTGGTTTCTCCTTCACACACACTCCCTCTCCCACACACACACACACACACACACGTCACATGTACACGCTGACAGAACCGTGTTCGAGATTTTCTTTGCTTCTTTTTTTTTTTTTTTTTTTTAGCTCTGTTGTTTATAGTTTCAATAATTGAAAGAGTCTTAACTCTAAACAAGAGTGGAGACAGCTGTTAATGGAGGCTTGTTCCTGCTTGCAGACCTAAGTCATGGTCTTCCAGTCCCACCTGTCACGAGGGCCTCGCTGCTGTTCAGGAGGCTGGAAGATCCTGCTGGTCACAAATACCGTTGGGGAGCTGCTGAACGTGTCCTCAGACATAGAAGAGGATACTGACTTGTAACAAGGACAGGGACGGGGATGCTGTCATCTTTGAGATCAGATTAGGCTGTCACACCACAGAGATCCAGAACAGCAGCTCCCTTTCCAGCCATGTTTTTCCAGCTTCTTCACCAGCAGGAGGAATCAGTGGACTTCTGTGGGACCGCTCTGTCTTCAGATCAGTCGGCCACTTCGCAACGTGGCGTGAAGTTGGGTGAGAGGCTGGGTGATTCTGCTCTGAAATGGGTCTGTGATGTCACAGTTCCCTGCAAATCTGAACTGCTCAGTGGGTGACATGTGTTCAGCGCTACATTAGCCTAAACCAAAAAAACAAAAAACAACACAGATACTTGATTTACTTGTTAGGATGTTATGATTACTGGACATAAATTTGCAATTTTTTACTACATAAAGTCTCAAAATTTATGTCAAAAACTCACAATTTGGCAAATTTTGTGATTATTTGGCAAAAAAGACTCAAAAAGTAATTTCTTTAACATGAAATTTGAGATCTTATGACAAAAATTAGCTTTTTTCATCGAAACAGCAATAACATGAAAGTTTTGATTTTTGATTTTAGAACATTTAAATATGTATATATGTTATGTCAAGTTAAAAAGCTTTTAATGACAAATTGAACATAAAGATATAGTTTAATTTGCAAATTTTGCAACATAAAGTCAGAAAAATGGATGTCAAAAGGTCACAATGAGATTTTATGACAAAAATGATCCATTTTACAACTAAAAGTTACATTATTGTGAGATTTGTGGTGTTTACAGACAGGTGTTCTTCTACATTACCAAACCCGTTTGTAGTCCAGGGACGCGTCCAGGCACGTTTACAACACGAGCAGCTGTCTCTCACTGCCACACCTGAACTAGATCGATTTATTCCAACATTACAATGCTGTAATAGAAAACCAGCTTCCACATTCATTTCTTCTTGTTGTCTGTGCTGCGTTTCTGTCTGCGTAACGGGAGCTTTAATTCAATTCTGCAGACATCCCTGCTCTCGTCGGCCATCGATTGTTTCGCCCTGTACTCGACCTAAACATAGCAGGACCCGTGCACACTCTCCCTCTCTGCACACTCGTCTTTTTATCGCTCTGTCTCTCACAGTCTAAATCTGAGTTAATCAAACCTGTTCACTTTTTTCATGCCGAGGAGAAAACAGGAAGTAGCTGAATACTTCTTCTTTAGTTCAAATGCTGCTGAAGATCTTCCGAATGTTTCTTCAGAAAATTAAATTAAACATATCGAACACCCTCATACAGTCTCACATTTACGACCGTCTGACCTGCTCGTTGTTCCACAGGGGTCTGACTATTTCATCCTGGGCCACATCATCACCATGGTTACCGTTATTCTTTATTTTCTAAAACCAGCTTTCCTGCTAATTCCTGGACTTGAAAATATATATAAATAAATTGATGAAAATAAATAAATAAATAAAGTAAAAATGTCTGTCATAAAATTTCTCGAAATTTTAGTTTTTTATCATTAAATGGAGGCTTGGTTCTAAAATGACAAATTATTCAAGGATAACTGCAAATTTTAAAAATTGTTGATTTTTTTTTCCTCAAACAAGATAATTTTGTCTTAAGATGGTGAATTTCACAGTTTTCGTTAAAAAGTTTGTTTGTTTTCTTAATTGTTTTATTTACTAATTTTTTGTTTGTTTACAAAAATCACAACCTTTCTCATAAAACTGACTTTTTCTTGTATTTTTTTTTTTTGTTAAAAAGATCATTTTGTTGTAAAACTGTAAATTTTGAAAGATCCGGACTTGACTTTGATTGTACAAACACAAATGTCACAAAGTCACAAAGTTTATTCATTTTTTTTAACCTAAAATTTAAATAAATTAGCAATATTTTGACATAAAATTACAACAGTCATAAAATTGAATGTATTGTATGATTTCAACTTTTTTTTCTCTAAAATAATACATCCTTCCTGCTCACAGCTATAAGCTGCTATAATGAAAAGAAAACTTAAATAACAATTAAATAGATACATTTAAATCACACTTTTGTCACTTGCAGCTCCTTGACTCGTCCTATATGCAGTGCAGGTTAAGTCCTCAGTCGTCATAACTGTTTTAAACATGTTTGTTTCTTACACACACACATGCACACACACACACACACACACATATATGTACATATAAGTGTGTAGACTTTGGCACCCTGAGGGAAAGCATGAAAGTTGTGTCATGTCGGGGTTTTTGAGTGATCACAGAAACACCACGTGACCCGTTTCACTATCTGTCCATGTCAGCATGTTGACGGTTTTCAGATCAGAAGGATAATCGGTACCAAAGAAATGTCACATTATTGATCACCCTCCTGCATTCTCAGATCACCTGCACGATTAGGGGGGAAGCTTGTAGAAAATATAAGAGATGCAGGAGCTTATTGAACGGAAAGATGAGCACAGCAGATTAGAAGCGAGGCGCTGGAGGAGGAGGGATTAAAAAGAAGAGAAGGAACCTCTGGATGAATCGGCTCCTCAGGCCTCCTCTCAGAACTGATGCCAGCGTGGTTGGTTAGTGGCAGCAGCTGCCCTCAAAGACCATCGCTGCTGTGGCTGGACGAGGTCCGACTGTCACAAAATAAAGAAATACAAAATCCACAGGACCTTTAATGAGGACCAGAGGTTTAAAAATGTCTGCGTTCTTCAGTTCTTATTAAGTGATGCAATTTACTATGAAAGCCTATAAAAGGCAGATATGTCAGCCTCAGAGATCCATCCCACCTGATCGTTTTACGTGGCCCCCGTGACATCGTGAAGGACAGAAAGAAAGAAAGATTTTTATAATAAAAACATACAATTCTACAAAGGTCATGATTTACAGCAAAAAGAATTTTATTTGTAAAATCAGTAAAAAAGTAGCTTTTGATGATATAGTTGGGATATTTACAAATCCGTAATTTTACGAAAAGAAAAACAAAATTAGAACATAAACCGATATTAAAATAAACTAAATTTAAAAAAAAAGGCCGGATGTTTTTTCACAAAGGTTTTCTTTTATTAACCATCAAAAATGTGTGATTTTAATATTGTATCATCATTGTATCATAATTTTTTGGGGAAAAAGAATTGGTTGTGTGTGAAGCTGTTATTTAGCAGCGTGTTTGCAGTTATACTGTCTCACCGTCACAGCTGGCTCTCGTGTGGCCCTCAGAGGGTTCTGTCACCCTGGTCCAGAGTTTACCAGAAACATATTTTCATGCTTTGACTTCCAAACTAGAAGATGCCATTTTGCTTCTCTCTCCATCTCCACTGAGCTTTGGCGTGCAGGGTTTCCACTTTTCGAGGAGGGATTGAGGGATTTCATCCCTCCTCTCATGTTTCACATGTCAGTCAGGAGGGGAACTGCTCACTCTGGGCTGGAACAAGTGGCTCCCTCGAGTGGGGGATGTTTAAGTTTTTTAGCTCCTTGGGTGGAGCGGTGAGCTGGAGGAGAACAGGGAGACACAAATAGAAGTCTTTCATTTTACAAAAAAGTGTAAGTAGAAGAGATGCAAAATGGTGCAGGATCATAAATAGGAAGATGGCAAGTACCATGACGAACCGAGGAACACTGCACAGTCTATTACAATCCTAAATGTGAAAGGAAAATGATCAAATTTCTGTTTATTTTACAGAAAGTGAAGAAAAAGGAACAAACAAACATCAGCATGTATTTCAATCAGTGATTGATTGTGTATAAAGACAGGTGACTCTCATTTAAGAACGAAGGCAGCAAATGTTCATGCAGGTTAGAGTTTATGTCTGAAAAGCTGAGTGAAATGGCATGTTGCTTGACTCCATTAAGACAGGCAGACTCAGACAAACCAAGTCAGAAAGTGACGATTTACCGGTCGCTCTGCACTCCAACCATCACCTTTGGTCACCAGCTGTGGGCAGCGGCTGAAGGAAGGAGGGTGTGAACGCAAACACCTGTTCATGAACTTCTGGGCAACAGTATGTTAAGATGGTTGGGACGCTGGTCAGCATCTATGACAGGATGTTTTCTGGATGCCTCCATGAGGAGCTGTTGGTGCCCCCAGGAGGAGCTCCTGGAGACCGACTCTGGACTCGCTGGAGAGAACATACCTCCTGGCCAGTTTGGGAAAACATTGGAAGAGCTGGAGCGGTGGAGGACTGGGAGATCTGGTGGTTTCTGTTCAGACTGCTGCCTCCATCACGGTCCTGAATCCATGACTGGAAATGTTTTAATGCTTCATCTGTTAAATGAGTTATGAAGACAGATCTTTGGTTCTGTTGTTTTTGGAACAGCAGGCAGCACTTTGACTAATGCGCATGGGAACATACATTTAAACTTCTGGTCACTCTGAGATAATGATTGATCCTTGTGCTGGAGATCCCAACACGCTGAGCAAACTGAAGCTCACTCATAAAAACAACATCTGGAGAGTAAGAAGGAAACTGTTGTTTAGGTGACTTCAGTTGTGAATTGGTGTCATTTTAATGAACTGAATTTAAATGAATGAATCCTCCAAAATGAAGAAGAAGTTGTGTGACACAGACGTTTGCTCCAACAATGATGAGGACGTAGTACTGTGAGGCTGTAAACATGAGGGTATGTATGAAGAAGGTCTGGATTAACATCAGCATCATATTAGTCGTTAAATCTGACCTGTGAAGGTGAAAATGACAGCATCCCTCATTAATGTGTTTTATTTATTTATTTATTTATTAAATCCCAGAATATATTTGCCACCTCTGAGGTTAAAACTGCTTCATGAAATCAGAGGTGTATGACATGATTTAAGAAAAAAAAGAGGAGAAAATCAAATGACTCGTAGGGCCACCTTCAGCAGCTGTGCTCTCATGACATTTCACATCGCTGTGCAGGACCTTTGAGGCTCTTCTTTAAAACGTTGCTTCAGTTCATTGAGATTTTACAGCTGCTCCTTGATTGACAGCTCTCCATCACAAGATTTCATTCAGGTTGAGGTCTGAACTTTGGCAAAACCTTGATTCTTTTCTGTTTCGTTCACTCTGTTGTAGATCTGCTGCGTAAACGTGGAATCACTGACCAGTTTCAGACGAATGCGCTCACATGTTACTCTGAAACGCTTTAGCACACTGAGGAGTTCATGGTCATTTTAACGATAACAGAGCACCCATGTCCCATGACTGAAACAAGCCCAAACCATGAGCCCTCCACCACCATGCTTCACAGTTTGTATGTGAGGTAAATAAGTTTAATTTTCTGTATTATGGTGCTCAACTTTGGGGTGGTCACAGGAAACCAAGACACCAACCATCTAGTAGGTCGATGATGATTTCGGTTCCTGAGAAGAGAAAATAATTTCATAGAAGAGAAGTAAATAAATAAATAAACTGTATTTCATCCTGGGCCACATCGTCACCATGGTTACTAATGCTGGTTATTCTTTACTTTCCCAACCAGCTATTTTGACAGATTTCCCATTGCTTCCTGTCCTGGTTATTAAAAAAAGGTCATTTTTGTTGCAAAATTTGAGACATTTATCATTAAATTGAGGCTTTTGTGCTAAAGTCACACTTCTTTCTTGAATAATTACATTTTTTTTAAACTGACTTCTTTCATTCACAAGCAAATTATTGCGAAATATGTGCAAAATGGTAAATTTTACAATATTACATTTAAAAAATAAAGTGATTTTTTTTCGTCAAACTCAAGTTTTACAAAAATTGCAAATTTTATAAATTTGTGAAGTTTGAACTAAAATCCCTTTTTTTCTTTTAAAAAATCACAAATATTAACAATCTATTTTTATTTTTATCTTAATTGGTTGCTCTAAAACCTTTTCAGTTTATTTATTAGTTTATGTCATGTTATGTTGTTCTTGAAATTGCTTCCAATAAAGAAAGTTAATTAAAAAATACAAAATTTTGTTTTAGTCTAAAAAAACCCCAAAAAAACTAAAAATGTTTTGTAAAAAATTAAAATGTTGATTTTTTTTAACTTACATTTTTTGGAACACGTTTCCGCTCAAAAAAACCAAAGGTTGTATATAAAAAAGTATATAAAACTTTACAGAAATCATTGAAATTTTTGAAAAAAATTGCAATTGATACAATTTCAAAGGTCAAAACCAGGACAAAGTAATGAGGATCTTTGTGTAAAAATGTCAAATGAACGCTGATACTTTTAAACAGTAGATGAGAGACATCACAGCTGCAACTCAGGATGGGAATTGTTAAGAATTCAGCAGCTCTGTTTCCATTATTGATATCGCTTATCGATTCGGTTCCTTATCAGTTCTTTTATTATATATATATATATCAAGTACAAATGTAGTACAAATGGCTTTGGTTGCAGTAACACTTAAATTTCAAGTATGCACCAACATTTTATACTCAACACTACCTGCACTGTGTTGCTTGGCTCCACAAATCCATCAAAAATCATGAAAATAGTTCGACATCTATACGTTTAAGCTACATTTTCTTTTATTCAAGAAAGATATCTTTTAGCTGGTGTGAATATTTTTAGATATTTTTAGAGTTGCAAATGCTTCTTTGGTGACAGGCCACTGTGTGTTGACAAACCAGCAACAGTGGATTACCTTGAATATCTGCATGAAACATCGCTACCAAGACATTAGCAGAAGACATGGAGGAGGTTAAAAAATCTCTGAATTTCATGTCAGAAGAGCTGAGTAAGGTGGCAAGACAACAGATCAGCCTAATGGACTTAATTGATGAAGGAAAACAACTCAAGGCCATGATGCAAGAAAAAGACAAGAAAATTGAAGAACTTGAAAGAAGAGTGGACGATCTGGAGCAGTCCACCAGGATGGAAGACCTTGTGATAACTGGACCTGAGACAACCCACCGCACCTATGCACGGATGACAACAAGTGACAAGGAGAGTGAGGATGCACCAAGAGCTGAACTACACACACTTGAGGAGCAAGTCATCGACTTCTTCAGAAAAAAAGACATTCCCATAGACATTAGTTGCTTGTCACACCATACCTCCAAGACAAAACAACAGGTCCAACAGGCCCAACATTATCATTCGTTTTGTGAGCAGAAAACACAAAATTGAGGTGTTAAAGCAGGCCAGAACATGAAAGGACACAGGGGTATATGTGAATGAGCATCTCACAAAGAGAAATGGTGAAATTGCAAGACAAGCTAGAATTCAAGACACTTGGACAAGGAACTGCAAGATGGTACGACTAAAAGGCACACCAGAACAAGCTAAAGTGATAATTGTTAGAGATATGAAAGATCTTCATCAATACAAATGAAAATTATGAACAATATGGTAGAGAGGTGGAATAGTGGGAAATGCCAACATGTGACTTTTGTTGTGTTTGTGAAATACGTGGTGAAATAAAAGCTGAGTGAAATATGGCTATAAATGTGTGAGAACACATATTTGAAGTCTTTTGGGCTTCAAGGTCACAAGCTGTATGATTTAGAAAAAGACATTGACCCAGAGGTCCACTTCTACCAAAACATTGACACAAACCGTGAATATTATTCTGAAGAAAGGTTTAACTCCAGTATGAAAACGGAGCGATTTTCACTTATTCATTTTAATAGTAGGAGTCTCTACAGTAACTTCTCTAAAATTAAAGAATATCTTAATCAGCTTAAACAAAAATTTAGTATAATAGCAAATTCAGAGACTTGGTTGAACGATGAAAAAGGAGGGTTATGAAATGTTTTGGCAAAACGGGGTTAGTGAAAGGCGAGGAGGTGTTGCCCTGTTTGTGATGAATGCTTACAAATGTAAAGTTATTGCAGATATGACCATTGTTATTGATGATTTGATGGAATGTGTGACCATTGAAATTGAGACAGAAAGATCCAAAAACATATTGATTAGTTGCAATTATAGAACACCAGGTTCATGTAAGAAGATTTCTGAATTATTTGAAAAATTTAATAAGATGACTTTTGTCTGTGGTGATTTCAACATTGATTTGATGAAGTCCAGTGATCATATGAAAACCACAGAATTTGTTAATATGACGTTTAGTTTGAGTTTCTATCCATTAATTGTAAAACAGAGCAGGATAACCAAGGACACTGCAACATTAATTGATAATATTTTTACAAATGTAACTGATGTGTAGACAATTAGTGGACTATTAGTGACCGATGTAGGCGATCATTTGTCTGCTTTTGCAGTATTGGAGATGGACAAGGTAAAAGTGGGAACACATACACAGACCTGCAGTTTAGTTAGACTAAAACCACCAGAGGCACTTAGGGCAGAGCTTATAAATCATGACTGACAGGAAGGTTTTGTAGAAAATATTAATGAATCATATGATGCAGTTTTAGATACGTTTTTGTTACTCTATGACCACCAAACAAAGAATATAGACAAAATCTTAAAAAGAAGGGAAACCCATGGATTACCAAAGGTTTGGAAAAAGCTTATAAAAAGAAAAATAGGCTTTATAGGGAATTTCTCACATACAGGACAAAGGAAAAGGAGGACAAGTACAAAAATATAAAAACAAAAAAAGACTATTATGATCAACTGGTGCAAAAACACAAAAATAACATTAAGGCCACCTGGAGTGTGCTTAATGATATCATTAAAAACCCTAGTAAAATGAGTTTCCAACATATTTTGAAAAAATATTATAATTCAATTACTGCAAATACAGAGGAAATTGCTAACGAGTTTAATGATTTTTTTTATTAATGCAGGTCCAAATTTAGAAAGAAAATCAGAGATGTAGGTAATAATTATGATTTTCCATTTAACAGCAGCAATTCAATGTTCCTTGGTGATGTATGTGAGAGTGATGTATTAGAAGTGGTATTAGAAGAAATTTAAGAATAAGAAATCCACCAATAATGACACTATTGATATGATACTTATAAAAGACGTAATAGATTGTGTTCTCAAACCATTTACTTATATATGTAATAAATCCTTTCAAACTGGTATTTTTCCTGATAAAATGAAAATGGCAAAGGTGGTTCCAATCTATGAAAATGGTGACAAACACATTATATCAAATTATATACCTGTGTATTTTGATTGATTGATGATTTTGTTGAGAAATATGAGTTACTGAATGACCATTTCGAAGTAACTGATCAACTTCTTTAGCAGTAATGGAATTTGTAGAAAACATAGCAACAGCTATAGATAAACTATATGCAGTAGGTGTATTTGTTGATTTAAGTAAAGCATTTGACACAATTAATCATTCTTTACTTTTGCAGAAATTGGAGCATTATGGCATAAGAGGT
>JBAMYA010046187.1:0-11181 GCA_037176975.1 Arrhamphus sclerolepis | reverse complement strand
TGCTGGATTTATGGAAAAACATCAACCAATATTGCATATCCATAATTATTATAATGGATATAAATAAAGAATACTTAAACTATAACGTAAATTATAAGTGTAACACAATAAAATGTATTTTTACGCCTTTTTTGAATTTTACTCGAATACAAATACAAACCCCCATGGTCGTATACTTGTCCAACGGCGTCCAGAGGTAGTTTTGTCCTCGTTTGTTGGTGATTCTCCCAAGAAATCAAAGTCGAATCCAGACTACTAGACTCTTTTAGGATGACCAGGCTAGCTAATTCCTGCCTGTCGCTAACATGAACAATGTCAATAAATTAATGAAACTCAAATTTCTTCAGTGTTGATCAGGACATTATTTTTTATGTCGTACTTCTTGTGCATATTGAGAAATACTTCAGTCTTCAGTAGATTACTGAATTGGTGGCTTGGAGGCTCTTTAATTCTTACAGTTATTGAAAGCTTCAGTGCACCTTTACTCATGTTCTGTGACACAAAGATTGCTGCTGGATCAATAGAAGATGTGTCTGTACACGAGCACCACTCACATACTGCAGAGGCTTCATCTGCCCTGCAGATATGCCTCAGGAATTCCTCCGTTATTTGTTTTGATGCTTTACGACGCCTGCAGATATCATATTTTTCAAGGCAACGCCGGCAACACAATCCATATGTTTCGTCCTCATTACGGAGGCTAGTAAATCTTCAATGTCAAAAACTCATAGAAATTTTCATCATTGTGCGTCTCGCCCCACTAGGCGCAGGAAAATCCTTGGCTTGTGCAATGTTTCTGTCAGAGAGGCTCACACTGTGGATGCGTGACCCCGCGTCCGCTGGGGACGGCTGATCACGACTGCATGCAGTTTATCCTTGTGAGCTGCTCCCTCCCAGAGATGTTTCCGTCATGGTCCGATGATCCTGCCATGACTCTCCGGGGCTGTTAGGACTGTCCAAGGTGGAAGGAAATATAAAAATAAATAAATAAACAAACCCTGCTGTAATACAGATGACCACAAGGATCTTGCCAGCTTTCATATCAATAATCCCAACACTAACAGTGCCGTAAACGTATTTCCAAATGGCTCTAGATCACTACATCTCATCCTGAATGAGAAAAAAAGGCAGCCTTTGAGGATTGTAATGGTTGTGAAAGACATCATAAAGCGGCGGGAAAGCAAGCGCATCATGAAAAGGCTGAACATCAATCAGCCTGTACGACGGACGCGACAGAAAACTAAAGTCGAGCACAACTGCAATGACAAAGACGGGCTCTGTAGGTTGATACGCAGTTTAAAAGAAAACCCAGAACAAAGTCAGACCTCAAACTCTGTACACATTTGTTTTGTTTTGTTTATGAACCGGTAGTTTTGCCATCTCAGTGGATGTCAACCAGACAGGGTGCTAACGCATCGTGGCTAGCGTATTCATTTCCTGTTTTGCCTCCATCACTGTTGGATTCTTCCACTTGTTCTGTCTCTGCTTTAACCTGATCAGTTTGGTGTTGCTACACTTTTATTGTACCTCTGACAGTCTACACTTCCTTGTTGAAGCACTCCTTACACTTATACCACCTTTTTTTTTTCTTTCTCAGTTATATCAGTTCGCTCTAGTGATCATGCTTTCTGCCTCTCTCTCCTGCTCTGTGTCTCATGTTTAGTCGTCACCCCACCCCCCCAACCCCGACATACCTGCTGAGAAGACTGTTGTGTACTTGTGTACTCCATCTCACTTAACTGCTGATGACTTTATGAACTTCTTTATAAAGAAAATAGTGAATATTAGAGGCCAAATTCAGGTTCTCCCAGCAGCTGTGGGGACTGAATGAGACACAGACCTTGGAATCAGCTGCACCTCCAGACATCTTTGTTGTAAATAGAGGCTACATGAATGAAAATCAATTGAATTGAATTGGTGTTCATAAGCTACAAAATGGTGCAAAGGTAACAGGAGAGAAAAAAAATCCCTGACACGATATTGTTGCTAACGGCAACCAGACAAATGTACTGGATGAGTGTTGACCAGAAACCTCGACATCTCTCGTTTCTTTTTCTTTCATGAAGAAGATTTTACTGCAGAAAGGATGACTGAAAATGTCTCTTTCAGCTGGAACAGAAATGACATCCGGTTTTCCATTTACTGATCGGACAGTTAGCTCCGGTAGGATTCTGAGAAGCTGTTTTTTTTAAAAGGGATTTCACAGAAAATGTGGCATTTATAATTTAGGATTTACGACCATTGGAAGGAAAGTGCCTCCGTCTTCCGGGACGATCAAATGTCCAGGTTTCGGTTCATTCCCTCGTTACTTCAAGACAAATGAAGCAGATAAAGGTTTGTTGTTGATTTCAGTTATTGAAGTTGGCGTTTAGCAGCTGTTGGACTGGAGCTACCAATATGAAGCAAAAGAAGATCTCTGTGCACGTGAAGGAGGCTAGAAGACCAAAACATCAGTTACGTTCTTAGTGAAAAAAAGAAAAGGAATCCAAAAAAGTATACAAAATCATGCTTAATTAACACTTAATTATTGCTTAATTATCAGAAAATGTGTTATTCACACACGTATTATTATTGTAAATTTAAGGCATTTTTACTAAAATCTCATTTTTCTTGTATTATTGCAGTTTAAAAAAAATAATTTTTCTGCAAAAAAGCAACAAATTTGCCATAAAAGTCTCAATTTTCACAAAAATCGCAGCCTTTCTCATAAAATTGATACTTTTGAACTAATTTTTTTTTTCTGGTAGAATAACAAATTTAAACAAATGTTGACTTTTTGTGTCAAAAAAAAAAGCAAATTTTACAAGGTGACTTTGTCCCCCCGTCCAAACCTTTTATTGTAAAATCTCAAATGTCACAAAACTGTAACCTTTTTAACTTCTGCTGTTTAAGATATTAAAAAAAAAGTTAATTTAACAATGAATTAACCTGGGGGCCTTGAGTTTGACACGTGTCCTAGATCAAAGTTTAAAGTCTGCTTTGTGATCACATATCATTTTATTTTCAAATCCATTCTGGTGGTTTATAAAGACCGAATGTTAAAAACTTTTGTCATTATCCAAATACGTCTGGGCCAGACATGAAAGGAGAAGAATCTTTTTGGGACTATTTTGTCCTTTAAAATGGTATTTTCCTCTTCTATTGTTGTGTATTTAAATATCAGTTGAATGTGTGAATTGTAGTTGAGCCACACGCTGCCCGGCGAACTCATCCCTCCATTTTCCCGCGCCGTACTCTGTATATGTAATTAGCATTCAGAGGTGTTCTTTGTAGAGCCGTCGTCTTCCCTGTATGCATTCTAAAGCAATTTCCCACGAGCCTTTCAGCAGCCGAGTTTAATTTCAGAATATAATAAGTGAGGAAAATCAACTGGCTACGTTGACTTTGGCAATTTCAAGAGTATTCTCTCAATAAACATTGAGACTTTTTTGATGTTCAGGTGGAACGTCGCATGAGAGGAAAGTCTTGGTGAAAATAATACGTACAGAATGTGATAAGGCTCGTCAGTAGAGGTGCTCATGTTTCTGTTGAGACGAGTACATGTACGAGTAATGTTTTACACAACAATTAATAAAGGTAAAAAATAAAAATAATAAATCGTATGGGCAATACTAAGTACCTCCATGATTGAAGAGCTCATAGAACCACCTATAACAGCAATAGCATAGTCGTAGTTTCCTGTTTGACTCCATCAGTCTCTTTCATTGTTATGGATGATGTGTTTTTTTGTTTTGTGACATTCCTTTAGTTTATTGAAGATTTTTGGGGGGGGATTTGCTTGTGCACTTCTGGCATTTCAATTGGACTGACAGGACTTACAGTGTGTCATGTTCACACTACAACGTGGTGATGCTGCATTTTAGAGCCTGAAATACACTCAGATGTATTCTGTCATACTCACGATTCAACGTGTGCAATCACACAGCGCAACGTGCTTTAAATTAATCATCTCCTGATTTCACATCATGCAATGTGACTTAATCAATCTGATAAGACTGTAAAAAGTGTGTACAGTGAGAAGCTGGTATTAGACTACCTGATGTCGTTCCCCTTTTGGCATTTTGTCAGTGCACAGCTGAATGCTGGAGAGCTGCATACTGGCAAAGCACCTGGTGATGATGATGAGGAGGAGGAGGAGGAGGAGCAGCACCTAGATGAATCCTCAGGGAGCAGTAGGGGGTACTTAGTGTTGCCCATATGATTTTTTTTTCTTCCTTTTTATCTTCATTTTTGTAGGATAAATAGTGGCATGAAGAAATAATAATGAATATAAGTTGATCTGAGGTCACATTTGCTTAATTCTAAGGTATAAGGACAGGACAATAAGGACAGTTGTATTTTCATTTTTGGTTTTAACACACGCAGAGATTTTTATTTTTATTTTATTTGTCAAAAAAAAAAGGATAAAATCAAGTGTAACATGAGCAAAGTCACGTTGGTACCTTTAAATGTTCAGGTGAGGTTTAGTTGCTGAATGGACAAAAGCCTAAGACTTACCTTACTTTGGGAGACTTTTGAAAAATACTTTTTATTGCCAGAAAACTTCAGATTTTACTGAGGATGATAAAGTAAATAACATGGTTGAGAGAATGAGAGCGATTCCATCTCTGCTTGGCTGAATCCTCGAACATCTCACACTAGACATTAGCATGTGGCCAGGAGCTAAAACATCTATTTATTTGCTACGAGCCATTCTCACCTCAAACTGCCTCCTGGACATGCCATTATTCACCCTGTTATGATACAAGACTGCATTTTATGTGTCCACAACTTTCGAACCAAACCCCATTTAATGACATGTGACAGAGGATCCGGTTTGCCTCCCTCGTGGTCTCTTAATTGGCAGAAAAGCACTTGGCACGACTGCAGGAGAGAAAAACCTGGTCATCTTTTTCACTCAGGTGAAAGAAAAAACAAAACAAAGAAAACCCCAACAGACATGGACGTAGAGTTTGGACCTTCTAAATATGGATCGGATGCTTGTTCAAAAGCTGGACATTATTAAGCAGATTTTTCAGGTTTTCCCATCCTTCATTAAGTGTGAACAACTCAAAGACATTCTGATGCATGACTGATTTTCTTTTCAAATGTTTTTTTCGACACTGGTTAAAGGATTTCTGTTGGAAATCTGATTATGGTGCGTAACCATGGCGATGGGGAGGTCATTTAAAAAGAAAAACAAACAAACAAGAAATTCTAAGCCTCAGTGTTCCAAATGCAGATGTGCTGAAGAGGAGACGCTGAGAAGGACTGGGAGTAAAATGAAGACTGAAAAGAGGACGTTGAAGCCACGATTCCTGTCAGCTGTTTTAAAGAAAAACAGATCACTGGCGTATAAAATGGGAAAACCTTAGAGATGTGATGAAGACTGACGTGTTTGACTAAAGCATGACTGTGGAATTATATAAAATATTTGTGACCAGCTCTCAGACGACAGCACGTGTGACTGCAGATGGAGCAGTAATGTACATGAGGAGGAACTGCAGTGTTTAACAACAGGTGGTGGAATCCTGAACGTGCCACTGTGGAGGAGCATCTGTGCACCCCAGATGTTGACGTCATGGCTGCTGCTGTTCACAATGTCTGAGAGAGTTCCAAGCAACAAACACAATGGGGATTTTAAAAAAATGACATTCGCTCACAGCTACACTTCGAAAACAATAGCTTAAATGTTTTATTCAATCAGTTCAGTTTGGCCCAAACGAGACCCTTCCGAACCTGTAGCCTCTACGTCACCCTCAGCGGTAGCTGGGAATGCAGTGTTTCAAACTCTGAATCGTCTGTGACGGCCTGTCACAGCCTCTGCAATCTCTGTCCACAAACCAACCAATAGGAACGGCCACTCATAGCTAGCTTAGCTACCGTCTTGTGTTTGCTCGTTTCCCGTACTCACCATAAAGCGATCCTACGGCTGGAAAAATTCCTCTCTGTTGATTTTTACATCCTGCTGTCGAGAAATGCAAGTAAATGTCTACTTGTGTTCTAATGATGACGTGTGATGATGTAAGAAGAAGTTGCAGGGGTGCCACAGTCGAGCCACTGCACTGGTAGACGGGTTAATTACGTTCCTCAATGAGACAATTAACACAAATTAGGAGAAAATCCCATCATTTCTCTTTAATGAGCAGTCAACCAGTCTGTAGCTACCACATTCAGACTTCTGACAGATCACTGATCATTAATTCACTTTTAAAAATAAGGATTTACGTAAATAAACACTGGTGGAAAAGAAATCACGGCATCTTCCTGTTTTAACTTGAAGGATTTACTGTTCCTCAGTGGTACTCTGCAACAGAAATTGTTCCCCACGGCTGAATAATCTTTTTTAACATGACAGAATCATAAGTTTGTTACAAACCATGAGTTTACAGTCTCTGTCAGATCCTCAGCACATCTCTTTCACTTATCACACATTAACAGTTTCTACCACAGACAAGCAGAAAGCTGTAGGTAGGAAAAAATACATCTGCTCTCTCCCTAATCTATTCAAACAGTTAATCGTGTTAGGCTGTACTTTGTTAAAGTCTCATTTCAGACAAATGTGCAATATTAAATTTCTGGCGTAAGCTGCCCTTGGGGAAAAATGGCTCTGTGATTTCCACTCTGGCCTTCTAAATTTGTGTGGGCAGATTTAATTGGGGCTAAGTCTTATCAAAACCTTGTAGTATTTTTTCCTAGCCTAACTAGAGGTTGCTACGGCAACATGCCAGTAGGTAACAGAGGTTGCAAACACAATTGCAGGGATAAGAAAAATATCTTTCAAGCTGGAGAGACACCACCAACTTCTGAAACTTGCTAATGAGCGTTCCCTTTTTTTCCTTCCTTTGTGTAAACATATCAATAAAACCAAATCTCACTAAGCATGTAAAATGAATAATAAAAAAAAAAGCTTATTAGCTGCCCAGCGCAGAGCTAGTTGTTATCTGTTTGAAGCTGCAAACCTGCATTTCTCCCATTCATCCACGGCAGCTTCTCCCAACTAAACCACATAATCCAGCAAAACTGAAGCAGAAACTCACCTGACAGTTTCCAGCTTCAGCACATGCTGCAGAAATGCAATTTTCTACTGGAGAATTTTATTGAGCTAGAAGTACGAGACGTATTGGTTTTTGACTCAGAGGCTCAGACTTTCCAAACATCACATTGCACTTTGTAGTTCGATCTTGCAGCACACATCAGATCTTTAGGCAAACAGCTTCACCGCGGAGCTTTGAAGAAATCCGAGCAGTAGGAGCAGAAAGTTCTTATGCTTTTTTTTTCTGTTTTTTTTTTTTTTTTTTTGCAAGGATTATCTCAGAGCTGTCATGTAACTATAAATCATTGTGTATGTAGCTCCTTGTTTCTGTCTACTGTTGAATTATTGAACATATTCAGACACTTTCTGCATCAGCTAAAACCTCATTATTAGCCAACCACTTTCGTCCGCGACTTCACTGCTGTCAAGAAAAGCAGAGACTGAACATGTGACCCAGCTGTCTCAAACATGGTCCATTCAGTTCTGAGATCTCTGCCCAACCCACATCATTAAAACATTCTTTCTCTTTTCTTTTTTGTTTTTTTTAAAATACGAGCAGTCCTTTCCAGACTAAGCCTATTGTTAAGATGCTCATGTGATTTAATCTAATTAAAAATGAGCATATTTCTCCCACTAACAAGGTGTGTTTGAATAAATCTGGAAGCTAAAAAAAGAAAAGTTATTCTGAAATGAATTATACATATTAGGAGGTCAGAGTAAATGAGGATGGAAAACAGTCTCATGAAATATTACACTTTCAGAGTGCATATCCGTTTGGATTCATGTTGTGGAAAACCCAAAAGAAAATGTGGAAACATCCATTCTGTAACTTCTCACCATTTGATTTTGCTTTTGTCTAAAAAGGAGGGATTTTGAAGGCCATATCTCAGGAATGCCTCAGCGTGTTCAGGTGTGTTCAATCTTCAAAGCGAACAGAAGAACAAGGGCAGTTTGACTGCAAACACCTGTCACATACCGTCACACCCCCTTAATGACAAATTACTTCATGAAACGTTCAGTTTGAACCTGAGATAGAACAGAGTATCACAGTAACACACAAAAAAGCAAGTTCAATTATAAAACAGAAAAGAATAAATCTACCAATCTCGTTTCTTGGTGAGACGTGCACGTAGCAGTCCCGCCTATGCTAGCAAAGACGCAGCTTTGAAGCATTTATCAGCCTTTTTGGTTTCAGCTGCAGCTGTGATAAACCTGCATCACCGGACACGCAGACAGCTGCCCTGCATTAATAATAACGATCAATCAGCACGCGGTTGCTAACGCTTCATTAGCTTCAGACCTTTTTAACAGACTCAACAGTTTCACTCCAACTGAGAAGTAGTTTCCAAAAAGACTTAAAGATAAAAAACAAATATTATTGTGATCAGTAATTTGCTATGCATACCCAATTTATCAAATACAAAGTCATTCAATGGTGGAAATCGTAAATAAAAATAAGTTAAAACAAATTGGCTGTTTTCTTATAAAATAAACACTAGTTGATGGAATCTAAAGAAAAAGAAGAATTCAGCTTTTGTTTTTTTGGAATTTGCTCATTGAAGCTCTGCAGTTTCAGAAGAAGCAGTTTAGGGTTTGATGTTATTTTGCCATAATTAAAGAGCAATTTGAAGCAATTTTGGGCCTTTTACACAACACTAATTTTTCACGATCCAAATGTGTGAATAAGCGACAACTGCAAGACAACTGGTGCCGGGAAATCTTTCTGCAAACAGCACTGCAGGCTGGCTAAGCTGCACCGTGTGCACATGAAGGTGTTTAATGTTTAAAACACAGCTGAATAATGTGACTGTGGCTGCAGGTTGCTGTGAGCTTTCAGTGAGATCATGTGGGAACGATAGATGGCAGTCTTGGCTTCACTTTCCAGCTGACGCACCCAAACACATGCCAAGCTGTGTCATCCTCGCTGCTGTTGACTTCATACATGTAATATTCACATTTAAGGTGGACGGCAGACGAACGGACAGGGAGCATATCTGAGAAGAAACTTTACAAAACCGTCAGGATTCACCCAAAGCTGATTAACAGAAGTTATTATCTCCTCTGAACCACTTAGACATGCAGCCTTGAGGTAACAGGAGGATTAATCATACAAAATTCAATTCTGTGAAGAGGTTACTTAAAAGTGAATCCTTGATTTGAATAATAAATTGATCTGTTTTGAACAGAAACTTCATCAGACAGGCAGTGGTATTTCGTTTTAGTTTCAGCCGGCCATCTTTGGTCATGCAGCTGATAGCCGGCAGCAGATCAGGGTTGTGAGATCTGATGATATCCTCCAGCACTGATCTGCTCTTCAACCACACATTATTCATAATGACTTCATGCACACTGGGATGCAGCTCACGGGGCTGTTGAGGACACCAGAGTGAGGAGGGGGAAGGTAAAAGAGGAGATGGAGGGGAGGAAAGAGGTGAAACCCAGTAGACGGGTGAAACTTTGGTGCAAAGAAAAATTCCCCATGAGCTTTTCAGTGCCTTTAATTTCAGGATATAATAAGAGAGGAAAATCAACTGGCAGAGTTAGCAATTTCATGAGCATTCTTTGAGTCAACGTTGGGGAACTTTTCCATTAACTCAGATGTTAGAGTCTTGGTGAGTTTAATATATACACTCGTGCAAAAGCCAGTTCTTCTTCTTCCAGTCCCATGTTTCTGATTACAAAAAATATCTAATATACTGTATATTAGTTATCTTAGTAGAAGGCAAATATAACCTGAGGTGAAAAATAGCATCTGATCTTTATCACTGTACTATTATTTATTAAGTTTATTTCCATTAATAAAGTTAAAGAGAATAAAATATAATGTGAGTAGTGCAAAGTATGATACATCAGTCTCTGACTATGTCATGGAGGACTTTTGGTTCGTTCTACTTCATTTCGTTGAGCCCTTGGATATTTGCTTATTCACAGCTCACTTATTTTTTAGATCTGAAGCTTCAGACTCTCTGATGACATCAGGATTACTTCTCTGCTTTTTTGCAGATGATGAGTTCCTGTTGGCTTCATCTAGTGATCTTCAGCTCTCACTGGAGCGGTGTGCCGCGGAAGTGTGAAGCTGTCGGCATGAGAATCAGCACCCCCAAATCTCAGACCATGATTCTCAGTTGGAAATGGGTATGATTCCCTTTGGTGGCTCTACCAGTGAGAGAAGAATGGAGCAGAAGACTGACAGGAGGATCAGTGCAGCTTCTGCAGTAATGTGAACTCTGTACCAGTCTGTTGTTGTGAAGAGACAGTTGAGACAAAAGGTGAGACTCTGTTTATCATCGATCTTCGTTCTTGCCCTCAACTACGGTCAGGAACTGTAGGCAGTGACAGGAAGAAAAGACTGGGGGTACAAGTGGCTGAAAGAGCTTCCTGTGTAGGGTGGCTGGGGTCTCCTCCAGAGGTATGAGAAGTTCAGTCATCCAGGACAGACTCAGAGTGGTGGCATTGCTCCACCACACTGAGAGGAGCCACTTGAGGTGGTTTGGGCATTCTGGTCAGGATGTTTCCTTGATGCCTCCCAGAGGAGGTGTTTCAGATATGTTCAACTGGGAGGAGGTCCCAAGGCAGACCCAGGACATGCTGGAAATGTTATACCTCTTGGTTGGCCTGGGAACATCTAACCCTAACCCTAACCCTAACCCTATCCTCCCAGAAGAGCTGGAGGAGGTGACTGAGGAGATGGAGGTCTGGTCATCTCTGCTTAGGCCACGGATGGATACTCTGGTATACAAAGGACAACACAATGACAGCAAGGTGTTCAGGTCTTGCGGCTGCAACATCCCCCCCAAACCATCACCCCTCCACCACCGTGCTTGACAGTAGGTCTGAGGTGTTCCTGCTGATTTTCATTAAATAAGGTGCTTTAGGGGAACAAGGCCAAACAACTTCACTTTGTTCTCATCCATCCACAGGACATTGTTCCAGAAGACTTGCGGTTTGTTCAGATCTAGTTTTGTGAAGCTCAGCTGTGCTTCCATGTTCTTTTTAGACAGAAGTGGATTTAAAGACTTTAAATCTAATCTTAATTTAAAATGCTCCATGAGTCCTGTAGGGCTTAAATGAGGTAAATTAGTTGGTATGTCCTGCGATGGACTGGCGACCTGTCCAGGGTGGACCCCTGCCTTTCGCCCGAAGTGAGCTGGGATAGGCTCCAGCAG
>JBAMYA010046186.1:0-11183 GCA_037176975.1 Arrhamphus sclerolepis | reverse complement strand
GGATCTCAGCTGGTTGCTCAGTCTGTCCAGATACTTTTATGTTGACTAACTGACTAAAGGTACTCTGTGATTCCAGTGAAAGGTTTTCTAAGTGGAGCAGATCTTCAACTTGCATGAATGGTGCAACTGTCTTCAAAAGATGTGTCATATTTGTAGGATATAAATCATGAATTTTATTTTCTCATGGCATCCGAAGGATGCCTCGGGACCACTGTGATCGGAAAAGCTGGAGAAACCTTGTATTTATATATTTTTATACCAGATATTCTTGGATATGGAGCCCAAACTGGCTCCATATTTAACCAACTTGTCTTGGCCACTCCCCATTTGGACTTCCTGCTCTCTTTGAGACAATCAGAAGCTGCTAAGATGTTGTTCTGTAGATTATAGATATCTTCATTACGCCGTTTCAGCCTGAACATCGTGAAACCAAAGGTGGTGAATAGAGACTCCATAGGACATTACACAAAACTCACCTTTGTAGTAGAAGAGACAGAAATCAGCCAAGACAAACCACTTCCTCTTCCAGAGACGCATCCCAGAGCTGTCCTGCAGAGACAAAAGAGGACAGAGAGTCTGAGTGAGAATTTATGAATAATAAGATGGAACATAATCCACAAATAATAAGAAACAGCAGTGGTATGGCATAGATGTGAATTAGGGAGACGAGAATGGGCAGCAGATACAATAACAGAGGTGGAATTATGAGGAGAAACGTGAAAAGAAAACAAGCACGGCTGATAATGAGTCATTTTGACTGCAGATGAGCTACAAAAGACATAAAACCAGCTCAAACACGACTCTGCACTCACGCTTTGGCTGAAGATGTATGAACGTCCACCCGTGGGTGGATGAGAGATGAAACGCTGGTTCATCTGCTGGTGTGAATGTTATATGTGTATTTACAGGCTCAGCATATGGAGCTTCTCCTCATTAAACCTGTTTAGAGCAGTTGTGTTTGTCTACAATCGAAGCCAGTTGTCTTCCACACCAGAGATGATGCCAGCTTCAGGTATTTTAAGTAGAGCCTAAAATAAACCAGCAGCGTCTGGTCTGACCCGACAGTGATCACCAGCAGGTCTCTGGACCATCAAAGCCGAGCCAACAAAGAGGATGAAGTGATGGATGAAGAAAAAGTCCCGTTTTCTCACCAGTATGATGATAAAGTTCACCAAACTTTTCCTGTTTTATGTCATGTTTGTAAAATATCAGAATAATTACTTTCTTCTTAAGGGCATGTGTCAAACTGGAGGCCTGCGGCCCACATCCAGCCTGTCACTTCTTCTGGTCCATAAAGACGGTTATACACTTATTTAACATTATTTAACATTTCTGAGGAAACGTTTGATTCAGTTCTGACATCAACAAGTGGAATAACTGAGGTGGAGAGCAGCTGGTTTATGTCAGAAAGTCAGGATTTAAGAAACGATTGAAAAAGATTTGACAACTAAATGTTGATTATTTTCATCAAAACGTGCAATTTATGTAAAATTACTGTTTTATATTAAAAACATTTGTCAAAAAAATTGAAATTATACAAAATCTCCAGGTTTACAGTTTTTGTAATTGTATGTCAAAATATTGAAAAACATTTTCCAACAAAAAAACAATTCTGAGTTAAAAAGTAAAAATTTTGTAACATTTTCTTGGTCTCTGAAAAAAAAAGCGTTGGTCTTTGAAATTTGCAATTTTACAACAAAATTTTCTTTTTGAAATTAAAGGTCAACTTTTTAATTTTTTTTAATTTGTGACTTCACAAGAAAAAAAAATATTTTAGTAGATAAGTCTAAATTTTGTGATAAAGGACAATATTTGTAAAATTTTAGATTTTATGACGATTTTTATAACCTTTTTATGAAAAAGATGTGATGCTGAAAAATCTGCCATTTTTCAACATAAGTAGTGGTTTTTTATGATAAAATATATTGAATCATACTTGTAAAATTTAAATTTAAATAAGATAGATAGATAGATAGATCTTAACGGATGTCAGCGTAGAGATGCCTCTAAAGTGCAGGCTGATCGGGGTCCTGACTGGACTGGGACCTTTAACTGGAGTCTCAGATTCAGTCATCAGGTCCAGCTTTTTCCATCCCAGACAACTGACCAAAGTCGAGCCAGTTCTCTCTCAGCATTATTTTGAGATTTAAATCCAGACCTTTATCACAAGACATCTAGATTATGGTAATACTGTATTTTGGGATGAACCAGATGCTATTTTCACAACTGCAGCTGCTTCAAAATGCTGCAGCTCGTCTTGTAACTGGAATTAAAAAACACAAGCACATCAGCCGAGTTCTGATATCACTTCACTGGCTCTCAGTTCACTTTTGGGTTGATTTTAAAATTCTTTTCTTTGCAATTAAATGCCTTCATAATCTTGTCCTCGACCTGTCTGACCTGCTGCAGCTGTAGCCCTCACCTCTCAGGTCAGCAGACCAATCACTGCTGGTTGTCCCAAAGAGAGAGAGGAAGATGAGAGGTGATTGGGCATTTTCAGTCATTGTTCTGAAACTTTGGAACGAGCTGTCTCTGTCCATCAGAGTCTTTCTCACTTCCTGTTTTTAAATCCTCTGTTAAAACAAATTTATTCTCTTTGGCTTTTAACTCACTTTAAGACAGCCATTTTATTAATTAATTAGTGGCAGATCGACCCACTCGTTTAGGTTATTTTATCTTTATTTTGTTTTATTTCCATGCAGGCTAACAAACTCCTGTTTCTATATATCTGTTTTTTTCATATTCCTTATAATTACATTTAATCTTTCTTCTCTGCATTTTATCAGTTTTGAGGTGTTGCCTTTTATTCTTCCTGTTATTTTTATCTGTTTTAATTCTTTTGATGTCTGGCACTTTGACCAAGTGCGTTGATTTTCAAGTGCTTCATAAATTAAACTGAGTTGAGTTTAGTTCCTCAGATGTGAAGGTCTCTGTGTGGAAATTGTATGTTTGTTCTGGTGGTTTTAAAGAAGTGCCTTTCTCTTGCATCTTTCAGAAACTAACCACAAATGTGGGTAATCATCATAACTGACCTAAAACAGGTTTAGTTTCCTCAACTTTTCCGTCAGGCGTGTCTTTCTTTTGATGTGAACGTAAGGTTGCAGCTCCATGTGTGGAAGCAACGATGTTACTTTGGTTTAAATAGAAAGTTGATTCATTCATGTAGACAATGAAAATAAAAAAAAAAGAAAAGAAACAAACTAAATCTGCCAGAACAGCAGATCTACCTGCTTGTAAAGCCATCCTCGGACCACCACTGGGACGTTGGGGTTCCTCTTGATGGCTTGATCTCTCTTCCCAAAGCTGTGGACCCTCCCACTGGACCGGGACGCCTGAAACCCAAACAGGCAAGAATATCAGATTGTGATGAAGATGCAAGAAGAACGACAGCCAATGGCTGATAATCTAAACTCTCTAAACTCTGTTAAATCCCACTTTAACAGCTGAATAACTCGTTAATTACTCGACTTTCTGCCGTTCCTACAACACCAGGCCAGATAAAGTGGAACATGGAAAAGTCCGTTCAACAGTTTAACCTCAATTTTCAATTCAAGCGCACAAAACCAGTTCACAGCACAATTCATCTCAATGCAATTTATAAACAGCTGCACTGCAGTCCAATTAAATATCAATCTAATTATAATCAAATTACATTCCAGTTACACCAATTTTAATGTAATCCATTTAATGTTAATTATGATTATTACACCCCAGACCTGCAGCACAAGTACAGTTCAGTTTAATTGAATTGAACTAAATCAAACATTTACTCTCAGACCACCACAGAAACTGGAACTTTGATGTTGGATTGGTTGATTATAACAGTCTATTTCAGTATTTCTTTTCCTTTTTTATTTGCTGCCTATTTCTTCTAAAATAATGACTGAAATGCTCATTGTGAACATAAAATCCTAATTTGTATTAACACAAGATGATGCTGAGTGGAGGAATGTAGAATTAAAGAAGCAGAGGTCCTCATAAGCCTTGTGGTACTCCTTAGTTACTGCAATCCATGTGCAGATGCCAGATACAACGGAGAAACGGGAAGAAAAATGTGAAAGACACTTCTTTTTTTCGATTTTATTTATTTCCTTTTCAAAGTTCACAAACACCACTAAGACTAACTTCATTAGTACTTTAGCAGCAACCTGCTAATGACACAATGACACTGCTTTTAGATCCTGAAATACACTCAGATTTATTTCTGTTATAACCACGATTCAACGTATGCTCTATCACACAGTGGAAGATGCTGTAAACTCCTTTTTGATAAAGCCTTTTACTCTGTAGTCTCTTAGAACACCTCCTAGTTATGCTGCTATAGGCCTAGGCTGCTGGGGGGAGTCCAAGACCACTGCACATCTCCACCATGTCTGTCTGATCACAGACTCAGATTGTCCTGAATCATTTAGAATCAACGTTGTCGATCTTTCTATCTTCCGTAGTCTCTCTCTCTCTTTTTACTCCTTTTCTTTTTCAAATGATGCCGTGGTGATGTTGCACTCCTCCTCACCACCCAAACCTTCCATCTTCTGATCATCCTGGCGTTTACGTGCAACTGGTTGTCACTGTGGGATGCCTGCTGGTGTGGCCGACCTGCAGTTTAACCCTCCAACCACCACATATTTATATATTTTCATACCAGATATTTGGATATCTTTGTACTACATTATATATTTTTGTCCCTCTCCCCTATCTGTCCTTCATCCTCTCTCAACTGTCTCCCTCCTCTCTTCCTTACCCAGCTGGCTATCAGCAGGAGCGTCCCCCATAACTGAGTCGGGTCCTGGTCTAGGTTTCTTTCTGTTAGGCTTTTGCCATGTGCTCGGGGGTCACGATCTGGGTATCTGAGAGGAACTAGTTGTAAAATTAGTTGTAAATAGATGCTGTATGAATGAATTATCTGCCCATTTCACATCATGTTAAATGTGGCTTGAATTAATCTTAATGAATCTATAAGAATGTGATGCAGGTGTGAAATGGAAAACTGGATATTTATCAAATATTTATCAAAAAATTAAAATGAAGTTGATGAGATGAACATTAAATATGTGGGGGTCTGTACGTCTAGTTTGTTTCAAAGCAAACTAATCCAGCTACTTCCTGCAATTTAACGTCTCCATTCAGCTGTCGGCTCCATTTTCTGGGTTCATTACTTTCATGAGAGAACCACAGCCGGTCGTTGGGTGATTTAACGTCAGCGCCGTGAAATCTGTGGTTAAAAAGACTAAGATGAAGAGGCAGACGGCCCTCTAGGTCATGGCGGTGTATATTTGGAAATGGGCTTCCTGTTCCTCATCAGACCATTCAATCTCACTCAGACCTCCACCGCCACCGTTGTTCTCCTTTTTCTGAGGCACGTCTCTTTTTCTGCCCCAGTTGGTTCCTAATTACAGCCATTATTTGAGCGCAGACAGTTTTGCAGCTGATCTCTGTGACGCTGCTGCAGCAGCATCACTCAGAGGACATGAAGGTGAGTTGATTCAGCTGCCAGACGCACATGTTTGCAAATCTGGTTCTTGAGTGTTAACAAGCAACGTCAATAATAGTCAATAACTCCCAGAATGCACCACTGTGAGGTGATGAGGATGTATGGATCTGTTTAAGGACTGGTATCATGGATGAAGGTGCCGTTTTCTACGTTAGAAATATGTCAGTTCAGACAGGAAAAGGACAAAATGGTATTGATATTAAAAAAAATGTTTAAAAATACCTAAAGGCAAAAATATTAGAATCTCTATTACTTGATATGCAACTGTGGCAATCATCTGTTAGAAGCTGCAGTTCCTCTACAGACCACTAGATGCTGCAGTTACTCAACAGACCGCAAGAGGCTACAGTACCTCTTATAACCACTAGAGGCTGCAATTCATCTTCTGACCACTAGAAGCTGCAGTTCCTCTTTTGACCACTAAAGGTTGTACTTCCTCAACTGACTGCAAGAGGATGCAGTTCCTATATGGACTGCAACAGGCTGCAGTTCCTCTTCTAACCACTAGAGGCTGCAGTTCCTCCTCTGACCACTAGAGGCTGCAGTTCCTCTACAAACCACTAGAGGCTGCAATTCCTCTTAGGACCACTAGAAGCTGCAGTTCCTCCTCTGACTGCTTGAGACTGCAATTCCTCAACTGACTGCAAGAGGCTGCAGTTAATCTTATGACCACTAGAGGCTGCAGTTCTTCTTCTGACCACTGGAGGCTGCAGTTCCTAAACTGATCGCTAGGAGTTGTCTCAAAAAGTGACTCCTTGTTAAAATGTTTCCTTGTCCTTATCAAACATATAAACAGCCTGATAGCTGTGATCATTTTAGCGTTGACTTCTTAACTGTGACTAAAGACTGAATAGAACTCTTATTTAAATCGTTATTTTTGATTAATTACAGATGTTCAACAACAATAAAAATGAGTGTAGAGACATCTGCAGTCGAGTCTCTTCTGCTTTCTGCTTTCCAGACCTTTCAGTCAGAAGAAAAACCACCGCTGCTCATGCGTTAATTAAATCTCATCACAGCAGCCTCAGCTGTGACTTCAGGACGACTGACCACTCTGATATAAAACCTGCATTAGTGTTTGTGGCTGTAGCACAGCTGGAAAACAGCAAACAAACACTCTAATGAGAGGAAGGCCAGCCGGCCGAGCAACTCTGATACTGTCGCATCAGGAGCATGAAGCAGCATGCACCCCTGCAAGTGTTTGTACGCATCGTTGGTCTATTTTTAGGATGACGTCCCTGCTGCACAGCAGCACTCTTGTAAGTGAAGGAACCACGAATCAAAGCAGCTCCTCTTCAAACAATTAAACACCTGAAAGCCAAGAACCCGGCCAGAGCTCACACCCCAGCCAGACGGGAATTATCCAGTAATTAAAGAGCAGCAGCTCTTTCCCCTCTCTTAGAAGATGCACTTCCATTAGGAGACTCTGAATCCCAGTCTGGATAATTGAATGTGATCAGAGGCTCACAGTGACTCCCCAGAGTGAGTCTGAAGTACTTTAATTACTAAAAAGGTTGTCCAGCCGGATGATTAAGAAAATCAAATCTTGTATTTGAAGCTTGAGACACAGTTGAAGTTTACATTCAATGTATAAAAAGACATAACCTTTTTTTCTCACTGTCTGACATTAAATCAGACTAAACTTGTCCTGTTTTAGGTTAGTTAGGACTACCTGGATTATTCCTTTTATCTAAATGTCAGAATAATAAAAGAGATTTTTTTATGAACTTTCTCCAAAGTCAGAAGTTTCCATACATTTCCTCAGTATTTGGTGGTGTTGCTTTTAAACTGTATGATTTGGGTCAAACGTATTAGGTTTCCTTCTAGGAGCCTCTCACAATAGGATGGACCATCACCATGGAAAGATGGACTGTAGTAACCGAGGAGTACCACAGGGCTCTGGTTGAAGGTCTCCAGTTTTACATGTTTCAACTCAGTGTCATCAGCTGAGCTTATATGCTTATATGACACTCTGATTTATGTTTCCAACGTTATTCAATTATACAAGAAAAATTCACATTTTTTTTAAAAGCCAATTTATTTTTTACTACAAACATCTTTGATTTAAGGACAAAACGTTGTAATAGTGTAACCTAGGAGGAATTAAGTAAGCTAACCTTAGTCACCAAAAAAAAACTGCAAAAGGACTAAGAATTTCACTTTCTGGTCTACAGAACTGAGATCAAGTCTTTGTGATGGTCATAGCTATAAACATAAAATTCTGGACACGTTAGAAAGACAAGGTTATAATACTGGACTGGTTTGACTGCAGTCCTGAGCTGTCCACAGAAGACAACTTTGGAGAACTTTGAACCCAAAAACATGAGGATAAAACCAGAATATCAGCAGGTAACCTTGCTGCCTTTAAATGTCGTGAGAAGGAAATGAAATACTGAAGACTTAAAAGCTTTACTGACCCTTTTTTTTGTTTTTACAACTGACGATATAAAACATGCATGTTTGACTATCATGAAGTCAAAGTAAAATTAAGAATTGCTGAAATATCTTTTTTATTTTTTTGTGAAACTTGGGCTCCTAATTTGCTGGCTTTTGTTGATTTTAACACTCAAAGCTCCTTTCAAGAGCTGATTTGTTTTCAGGCAGAGAACTAATGAGACCCATGAAGGAGTAATAACTCAGAAAAACAAACTGGAAGCAGCCAGAAACTCTGAAACGACTTTGATAAATCCCACTGAAGATGCGCTGAAGAACGCATTATCCCTCCATGCAGTAGCAGAGAAGACGAGTGTGACACGCAGCTCGGGGGGAAATCCTTTCATGTTTCCTAGCAGGCCGGATGACTGATTCACGCCGTGATGGCGCTGCGCCGTGCAGGATGGGGAAGGAGTGATTCATGTCTCCTCTGGGAATCTGTTGTTGCGAATTTTCTGGTTGTAACGAGTCTTCTTTTATATTTTTCTGCTGTTTGACGGTGTTGGTGATGAACCAGAGCGCCTGGGAACACCACTGGCTGAGAAAATCTGATGGGCTGACATGATGGATGCTCTGTCATCTCTACACTGCTACCAATGACATGGCTTCAATCTGAGTCCCGTGGCACCTGTTGACAGGCGGGATGAGGTTTCACGCAGCTGTGGAGCTGTTAGGGGTGGGAGGTAGGGTAAGATATAAGTCTGACAGGAAGATGAAGCCACAGGGGCATCTACATGTTACTGCACCATCCACATGGTCTGGATTTAGGAGCTCAGTTTGTTGAACATCTTCAGTGAATTTTGGTCTTTTTTTCAACATATCTCCTCAGCCAATCACAGTCTGAAGAGCAATAAAAAAAATACAAAACAAAAACCCAGATTCTAAAGGAGCTGTTTAGACTGAATCAAAAACCCAAATTTGATCTACAACAGAAACTGGGAAGCAACTGGTTCCCTATATGGCCTAGCTGGTAGAACCAAGCAGGTACAACTCAACTAGTGGAACCCGGAAGGTTGAACCGAGCAAGTGGAAGCCAGCTGCTAGAACCCAGTAGCTTGAACTGGTCTCCTTGAATCCTAAACTGGTGGAAACTGACTGAGCCTTCAGGACTTTCATCATCTCTACTCTGAGGTTTATCTTTTATTTACTCTGTTCCTGTTTGAATGCTCAGATATGAGCCTCATGAATTCTTCATTGATAATTTATTGATTTATTTCCACACCATTAAAGCGTCCCTCTCCGAGACTGATGGGATGCTTATGAAGAAATTAGGGGAGCTATGGTGCGTTTATCACAGAGTTAGAAGATGTTATTCGAAGTTCAGACATATGTTCAGAAGCAGATTTAAGTCTTCACATTTTGTGTCCGTCAGACCTGTTAGACAGACCATCAGTTAAGTTCTGAGGCATTTCATCTTGGAAGTGGACACCCAGCAAAGACGGCTGCAAAGACACAATGCAGAACCCTTGGTGAGGTGAAGAACCCACAAGGAACAGCTGAAGGCTTGAAGACACCAGAAAACCAGAGACATCTGTGTTCACAAGTCTACCACCAGGAAATCAATGATCAGTGAACAGGAAGTTATCACCTACAGTGCCATTACTGCATTAGTTCCTCTGAAGTGGGCCGTACAAAGCTGTACAACTGCAACTGAACGGGAAGGGGGGGTTAGTGAGGAGGCTGGCTCCACCCCCTTAAAAGTGCGTTACCTTGGAGGAAGAGGTGGCATCCACAGTGGAGGAGGCGACAGAGGTGGAGGCCTCGCTGACCGTGGTGTTGGACAGCTGCTCCGCCGTTGGTTTGGACATCATGCGAGGACCCTGCGGCCTGCGCGGACACACAAACACACAACGCAGTCAGTGCATCACATACAGAAGACAGAGAGTCTGTATGGAGGTTGTTTTTTTATGAAATCATTTCAGGGCTAAGGAGAAAAAAAGAAAGAAAAATGATGGACTGAAGAAAGTGAATTGATGATGTGCTCCCTATGAATGATTCAGGCCAGAAAGCTGCGGGTTTCTTCCTGCAGAAATGAAGCTGCTCATTTAACACTTTCACCATCTTTGACACTAGAAGTTTAAAAACAAAACTACAAGTCACTCTTTTAATGTTGTCTGCCTCTGTGAATTTACTACATGTCATTCATTAAAATCCCTGAAGATCAGCTGCTGCTGAATCTGGCCCTGACCAGAAACTCTGACATCCAACTCTCCGTCGTTTTTCACTGTACCAGGTTACTGAATCTGTCAGAGATAAATGAATAAAGGAAAAGAGATGAATATTGAATAAGTGTGAGCTCTGTGAATAAATAAATTAATGTTTGGATGTCCTGAGATTCTTCAGCTGAGAGCCAAACCTTGTATGAGAAATCTAAAAGATCTCAGGCTTTGTGACCTCTCGTATTTTTTCCTCCCTTTTGTTTTCTCATTATATTTCAGAGACCTAAACATCAGTATAAAAGAAAACCTCCAGAGACTCACAGTCATTTTATCAGCCATTCATTCAGACTGGTCTGGCCTCAAACTGCTGAAGAAAGGTTTAAGTCTAAATAAACTAACACAGTCTGAATTACTGTGATGCTCTTAGAAACCATGATGACGCTGTGTTCATTTGGTTGGATGGAAAAACTTTATCCAACTTCAACTCTTAAAAAACAGACGTTGGGAGAAACGTACACAAGAAGGCATTCTCATGGTAAATATGCAAACTTTGAACTGGCCATTAATTCCACAGAGCCGTCAATACTAAGCTAATTGCTTGCAGTCAAGCTGTTCCTGAGATATGGCCTCGTACAAACACCAACCTGAAATAGACTCAGATTTATGTCTGTCATAGTCACAATTCAATGTATGCTCAATCACACAGTGGAACCTGCTGTAAATTAATTATCAACCAATGCCACATCGTCTAATGTGACCTGAATTAATGTAACTGTAAAAATCGTAGTGTGAACCCGAGTGGTCCACCTCATTTACAGATGTTAGACACATCTGATAGACATGCTCTAACGATAAAGGAAGTTACTCAAGAAGTAATCTCAACATGATTCAGGGTTTCCCACATATAGACCAATGTGTGGCGCAGCGCCACAGATACCCCCAACCAATGCAATTTTGAAATAAAAAAAATTGTTCCGTTCATTCATAGTGCTCTTTCACCGTCATTCTTGTTCATATACACACACACACACACACACACACACACACACACACACACACATATGTAAATCATAGTGTAAAATGATTATTTGGTCACCTCC
>JBAMYA010046185.1:0-11184 GCA_037176975.1 Arrhamphus sclerolepis | reverse complement strand
TTGAACCAACTCAGAACCGCTGTTCTGAAACCAAAAACTCAGAGTTTCTGATCTCAGAGTTTGTTGACTCTGAGTTATCAGACTTGTGGAGATCTGAAATTCTTTCAGATGATTTCAATTATGTATGTATTTATTTATTTATTTTTCCCATGATGTCACACAAGGAAGCAATGTGTTTGAGATGTGACCTGAAATACATCACAGGTGTGATTCCAGTTCATTGACGTGTTGTCAGTTAACCTGTCAGAAGCTTCAAAAGCCATGAAATCATCATCTGGGTTTTCTCAAACTGCCTAGTAATATTAGTATAGCAAAAAAAATGGTTCTGTCTTTTTATACAGTGCACGTAAACTTTTGGTTTCAACTGTATATTTTACAAATCATCTGCACATATCACAGCTTAAAGCTCAAACACACGTCAACGGTCTAGTAGAGCACAAACATTCAGATTCAGTTTGTGAGGTTAGATAACAGGACACAATGACTAAGGAAGTAGAAACCTGGGGATATGAGCTTGTAGGAGAGATGCTTGTGACTGACAGTTGTTGTCAACTCTCTGGCTCTAGCTGCTTCCAAATCTGTAGATTTACGGATGTCCTTATTTTTATTTATTTATTTTAATGTGTCACATTATCTCCTATCTTGAATCCTTTACTCATTTAATGTACAAAACAGACTGTGAATCACAATTATTTGTTAAAACCTTCACTCTGTGAATGTAAATACAAATGGGAAATGATTTAGACTATGTCTTGTCCTTCTTTCTTTCATGTGTGTTTCCTGGTGAACATCACGCAGAGTTGCAAATGCTATGAAAAATAAAAAAGAAAAGAGATGCTGAAGGAGTCGAGAGAAAAAGAAGGGGAGATGGATGAACTGTCAGGGCAAAGGAAAAATGAAGTTGAGACAAGTGAGACAGGTGCGACAGCTAAAAGACAGGAGAGACTGCATCCCAGAGATGAATTGAAGGGACTGTTGCCACAGTAACACAGAACATCTGACTCTTATTTGTTGCAAGTGCAGAATATTACCTTTATTCACAAAATAATTGTCATTGTTTGTGCTGTATCTGAAAAAATGAACTTTGTCTACACAAAGATTAATATCCCTTGCCTATAACTTTTGTCAGTTGTTTGAGTTTTCGCAGCAGCTCTATGACAGTAGCATTAATGGGCTTAGCAATGGGTGTTCAAGTAACATATTGTTTTATACATTTCACACATGGATCAGGCCTTAATAAAAACTGGCTGGAGTAACTGGGTAAGCTTTCTCCAATAGTTTTGTATATCTACCAGTGGATCTACACTAAGTGATCATCAGATGCAACCATGGCAGCTTGGTGGATGCAATGCATTAGTGTCTTTTTTGCCGTGTGCTGCTATGCTAATCTCTTTTAATGTCAGTTAGGATTACTGTGATCAGGTCTCACTGTTTGAAACTTTGTAGAAGGCAGATATGGCAAATATGACAGTTCATCTTTGAGTAGTAATCTATAGGATAGAGATAAGAGGATGATTTAAGCAGAGGAACTAGCTCGTCTGTCTACAGTTCACCCTCCTCTTAGTGCTTCTTCTTTTTGATCAGCATAAGCCATAATTCACTCCTATAACCACACACACACACACACACACACATTATATATACATGCACCCACACACATAGACAAGCCTGAAAAACCCTACGCTTCTTTAGATCCTCATGTCTGCAGTCTCCAGTCTGTCGGCAGAGCAATCAAACCAGGAGTCCCTAAAGAGCTCAGTAAAGAGTTTGAACTAACTCTTGGGACAAAGGTATGAGAAGACAAGTTAAAAGAGGCAAAATGATTCTTTATTAACCTTTTCATATTTCATGATGATACAAAATCATCCATTACCAAGGAAACATACCTCATCAACATAATTTATCTATCTTGTCCCAATACACCTTGATGGTTTATGTACTCCCTAAAGTAACACAACTTGAAACCCCCTCAAAAACAAAAGCTATGACTGTGTAAAATCTGGTATGCAACCCCATTTAAGTGTTGCCAGATGCCCGGAGATAAACGCACAAGCCGCTTCTCCACACCTTTCTCGCTCTGGCCATTGATGTGTCTTAAACTACAATTCTGGAAACATGATACATCTACAACTAAAACATACATGCAAACTACCAATATTTGTAGGCAAATTTACAGAAAGACAAGCAGCTCAAATTTGTTTATAATAATCCGACATGGCAACCACGGTCAGTGTTTACTATGTGGAGTATATTTGCCAGACCAGAGGGCTGCGAGTAGGATAGTATCCTAGCCTTGCTGCTATTGGATTAGTCATATTTCTTTTATCATATCATCATCATATTTTTTTCCTTCCATATCCTGTACATTTGAGTTTGGTTGATATTAGCCTGTATTACGAAAGTTCTGTGTTTGCTCACTGGTTCATTGTTCTTTACGTAATAGAAGCCAGGAGATGAGGTAATGTGGCTGGCTTTAATAGCAACAATATTTACAACAGAAGTAACAGACAATTGCACTTCTCAACCAGAGAGGGTACTAAAGAGCACAATATTGTGTGGTGCTGACTTAAGTTCTACAGAATACCCATAATTTTGAAGTTAGTATATTAATTAAGGTTCTCTCAAGGCCATGACACATAATCTTTACATCCACATACTTGATAACGAAATATGAAGTTTACCAGTAGCAAAGATAAAACCTTACAAGTTGATTAATATGCTACATCCAGGAGTAAATCTTTGGAGCAAACACAAACAAAAGGAAACAGCCTTCCTTTTGTTTGTGTTTGCTGCAAAAAAAAACCCAAAACAAAACAAAAAATGCCAAGTTTCCAGCACAGTTGTAAAAAGTCTCAGACTTAATATGTCTTTTTTTCTCTGCTTTATGAGAAAGAGTTGTTTGTCATAGCCAAGCCTCTAACCCTTCACAGACGAATACTTGCTGTGTCCAACCATCTCATACAGCAGTGATGGAGATGCCTCTGAGCTGCATGCAGTCCATGTATGGTGAATTATCTTTGAACAATTAAACCTGAAATTCCAGTGGTTTGGCTGGAAAGGTGTATTGTCTTGCAGACCTGTTCTGGTCTTAAGTGGCTTCAGTGGATGTTGCTGGTTATGGTAAACCCCTAACCCTAACCCTTACCCAAATTAAAAACATAATAAAATAAAATAAAATAGAATAAAATAAATAGATAATTGTTTGATTTTTAACAATGAAGAGTAAACTAGTTCTTCACATTATTCCTTTGAGCATACCTCAGTCGCAAAAATGCTTGTTTTTGCATTTCCTCTTTATTTCTCTTTGGCTACAGACAAATAAATAAATAAATAAATGGACCCAGTGATTTCCTGACCGGAAAAAACTATACTCTCTCATTAAGATGTATGGGAGGAGAAAGGACACATCCTCCATGGAAGAAAGAAAGCAATAACCATTTCCATTAAGACGAACTACTACAGACTTTATACGTACATCACGTCACACTAATATTGTTTCTGAAACTTTAAAAGAATTTTGAGACTCTCCTTCCCTAAATTAAATTTTAAGACAGGTTTGGGAGGTGTCTCCCTTACTCAATTCCTGGCCATAAGAGACTCATATTTCCCCCCACATTACATTAAAATTTGCACTTTTTTATTTATTTATTTTTTTTTAATCTTTTTTTTATGTAAGAATGGCTAAGCTACAAAATTTCTCTGAGAAGGTATAAACCTGCCACAGCTCACTGGAATCAGTCCAAGACCACACCCTTAACCAAACAAGTTTCATCTGTTAAATATTGAAAAAAAAGTCTCACTGTCTCAAAGTGAGAAAGAAAGAAGGAAAAAAAGTTACCAAAATTAAATCATTTAAATATTTCTAATGAAGAAAATATTGTCAGTTATTCTATATTTCTGTTTGGAGCACATTAAGTTTCATAAGAATTACAAGTTCCATATGGGTTTGAAGTCTATTTGCCTTAGATACAGTAGCACTTTATAATCCATACACATTATGTTTCCAACAAAACTAATTTTCTCCCTTTTAGGATGACAGAGGACATTTCTGCAACTTGACACAGGCAGTCCCCCCCCACCCCCTTGAAGCCGACCAGGACTACACCGTATGGATCGGGTCCAACGACATCCCAGACGTTCTTTACTCAGCTGTGAGTCAACTGTGAGTCCATCCTATCTTGGGGCATGCCCTGGAGGCATCTCACCAAAGGCTGCAGTCACCTCCTTTAAAGAAGCATCTTGTCATTGTTCTCTCTCTCCGCTACACTGAGCTGAGGATGATCACCCTACAGTTCAGCTGAGCAAGTCAGTATAAAAAGCTATACTGCAAGATCCAAACATCATCCAGCACCAGCTTGTTCCTCGCTGTGATCCTCTCTGGGATAAAGAAAAAATTAGTTTGAGCATCTATATCTTTTATACTAACATAACAAGACCTAATAAGGGCCTATTTCACTCACTCCTTCATTACACTGGCAAGCTCAAGCCATTTTTCCAACATCAGTCTATTCGTAGCAGGGCTTTAGCTGATTAATAGAGAATGTTCAATGTTCCTAATGCAGTTTTAGAGTTTCGAAAGTGTAGCTTTTAACCTCCCAGTAGAGTAAGAGCTTTATGTTGGGAAAACACAAAAATCTTTCTTCCTCACTTCTACCATTGCTCTAATAAAAATAAAAAAAAAGAAAGAAAGAAAATACAGTTTTGGTTTTCCAATGTGATGAAAAAGTCCTAAAGCTCTTACAAAACAAACTACCCTGCAATAACTCCCTGTCAATAAATGCCTGTAAGACCTAATATTTTCCTTTGAAGAAGTTATTTAGCTGATGCTGACTAAATGACGGTCACTGAAGCCAGCTGGAATGATTTCAGCATATACCAGATCATATAAAAGTGCCCTTACTCTGTCCTCACCTACCACAAGTATAATGCCTTTCATGTGTCTTTTAATCTCTAAATATCAAGCACAAATGTCTTTAGAAGTCTCGTCGAGACAACATGATGCTCCCCACGAGTTGCATCCAGTGTAAAATCAATGCAGTTGAAACTTCCATCTTGTAATTTTTGTGCTTCTGTAGCTGAAATCTAAGAAAAAAGAAGAAAAAAAAGAAAATCTCTTTCCCCCGCTGAGTTTGGCGTACACACACGCACACACACACACACACACACACATACACAAAAGCACACACTGCAGAAACTTGACAGTTCTGATGAATTTATCTACAGAATGGAAATTATTTTTCATTTTCACTTATCTTCTCATCATTTTCATTTAAAACAAAACAGTAATTTCAAGCAATTTGTGCAAGTATCTCTTATGCAGTGAATATTAAGGCTTATATCCACATTAGTGTACTATAAAATGCAACTTTCAAAACCAAAATAGATCTGTGTCTCAACTCAGCGACAGAACAGACCTCCATGTCCATTGAATGTGTTGATGAAAACAGATATAAAATCTGTTGGGAAAAAATGTTTTTAGATGATTGATCATATAACATATTTTCTTCTGCCCATGTAGACATTTAAAGTTTTATTAAATCCAGTCTTTGGCTGCATACATACCAGTGTACAGCAACTAGTGACAATTTAAAATGACCACTTTCAGATACAAAATCATTCCTGTGACGTCGCCTGCAGAAAAAGCAAAGATATATACTTGCTGGATAGAACATTTAAAGCAAAGCTATAATTTTCTTAATATTTCATTGGTATGCTATAAATGTGGCTTTATTGTGATGATGCATTTTCTGTTCAAGATGTTTCCATGTCAGAATTTAGTTCTCACTTCAAATTTGTGGCTGATCTACCAAGATAAAGCTTATTTGAAAATTTCCTGTAATTTTTTTGGGAATATGTTTCTCTGCTAGCCGAGCTGTGATGTCAGTGAGTAAGCAGTTCCCACAACAGAAAGGATGCTTCACCCCCATCCTCTGAAGTACACCTGAGGTTCACCTAAGCCAAACTGGCCAAATATGAACCACCATGTATGTAAGTTATTCTTCTCTCTACAAAGATTTCTATTCTTTCCCTAAAAATGTCCGCTGCGGAATAACCTGGAATGACCAAATGCTCATCTGTTGAAAACATGACTTCAGTAAAAGGGAAGACCCCTATCGCTACACCTGCAACACAGCTATATTCTTAGTATTCCTCAGTGACACAACCTTGTCATCAACGGGCTGCACAGTATCAGCTGCCAATAGACTGACTGAATTACCTGGCACAAAAGGGACACCCGCGTATGTAGCAGCATTGTTTGCCTGCACAAATAAGGACCACTGGGAGCGCGGCAGCTTGCATGCTGCTCAGTGCTCCAGCACACGCTCCAGTATGTTCGCTATCAGCTCTGCACTCCATCTGTTGTTTATGTAGACATGTAAAATACTTGAGTCCAACATTGCCAAACTCAAAGCAATTAACTGGCCAGTGCACACGTAGACCATGGGGCTACCATCGTCATGCTTAACTTTGCAACCAAACTAGTAGTCCTGAAGTGGCTTGCAAATGTCCCAACCTTTGTAGCTCCAGTATAGTATACGAAATGTGATGCCTGAACTGTGAAACACACCATGAGCAGTGCACCACTTAAGGCACATGAAGAGCAAAATCTGGTGAGATGATTCACCATTGGACTCACACAACAAATATTAATTACAAAAAAAACTAAAAGTACAAAATTTATCAAAATAAAATATATAGAAATAATGAAATACATACATATATGAAACTTTATAGTTTAAATAGCATGTGCAGAGAATAAATAACTTTGTTGGAATCTGCTTTTTCCAGTCACCTTAGCCCTCACAAGGCCTTCAGGGCTTTGATCAAAATGACCTGGGGTTGATGCATAGACAGAGACTTATGAGGATTAAAAGAATAAATGAAAAGTCTCTTTGTGCATGTGACATGTCTCATAGAGAGCAGAAAAAAATAAAATTACCTTGCCATTCATTGATTTGTTCCTAAAACTCATTGAGATCTGACCCCGAAACTAATGCACATGGATATTCAGGCAGTTGAGCGCCAATGAGCTCACAGTCTATGAGCTTTTTGCTAAGGTATCATATAGATTATTATGGGATAGTAGATCCAAGAAATCTAAAAATGATGCAATGCATGGAAACAAAGAAAAAACATTGAAAATAAGACAATTTTATTATGATGCTATGACCAAAAAATCCAGTTGGCTTGTCATGGATTTGATTCCAAATTCTAAGGTATAAATAAGTCTACGTCACAGCTGCAGACATGTACACTACATCTCATGCAGCTCAGGATGTAACAACTCAATTCTACAGAAAGCTAATTGCCCTAAAATTAATTTGACAGATGTTCTATGAATAGGCACAATACACAATAATCTTGTAACTATACAAGAATTCTGTTGCCTCTATGTAAGAAGCTCTGGATTCTTGCGTAAACCATGTTACCACATAGAAGTGTTCACACTTCATTGCTTCATGTGACAGCAGAGCGCGTAATACATATGAAAGGCTTAATAATGTTGAGCATCTCTTAGCGTGAGATATTGGTTTTGAGTGATATTGAGTGATGAGAGTACGTGTAAACAGCTTGAATTGGCCACCATGCGATGTATACGCCATATAAAGACCATGCCCACCTCAACAAAAAACAACTTTAGCAAGTGAAAACATTGGCAAGAATGCAATGATAATAGAAAGACAACTTTACAGAGAGAAAAGCAAAATTAGCAACCTGCTGCTATATGCTACAAACACTAGCCTGTTATTAAAAAGCAAGCAGCATGTGCCTGTTGATTGGAAGAAATCGATACAAATTCTTTTCCTTTGCCCAAGTAAAATAACTGGATGTGTTTTACAGTGCTCCGCCCCCCACAGATGGCAGATTCATTTTAATCTCCTGACACTTATTTAATTACATATGATTGTAAAAAACCAACAACTATTTTTACCAATAAAATATGGGCATAAAAATCTATCCCCATAATTTTCAATCCCCATGAAAGTAGTGAAACCTCTCCTTTTCTTCTCATAAAAAGCAATTTAAGTTACACATTTTTATGCTCTGCAAAAAGTATCATCGGAATTTTTTAAAATTTATTTATTTATTTTACATAACCCTGCAAGTACGTATAAAATTATATTTAAAGTTTAAGCTGAAGGTTGATGATTCAGCTATGAAAAGAGATGACTCACATGTCTGAGTCACATTCGTGTCTTGGTCCCAACATGTCCAGATATTTTGTCATAAGCTGTCATGTCACTGCTCAGGTCAACATATCAGATATCAAGATATGCTGTCAGATGATGAAAGGAATCACATTGAATGTCATGTCTCAATGACATCAATGCTTCTCTTCTGATTTTTCAACAAATGCTATATAGATGGAAAATGAAAAGGTTTTCATTTAACACACTCAAAGAATCCACTGTGGGGGCTTGACATAAACATTCAATGCATACAGTACAATACAGTACAGACAGAAAAGGATGAAATACTTTACCATTAGGACTTTCTTCATCAATGGCAACAATGGTAGCTGGGGGACCCGAACGAGAGAGCTTACATTCTGTAGAGATGGAAAGAAAACAGTACTACATCAATACCTTTTTTTTTTTTTTCTTTTTTGACAACTGAAATACTCTACTATTGTAAAGCTTCGCTAGAGGGTGACAATATTGTGAAGCTTAAGCCTAGCTCTAGGGTGACATTATTTGATAAACTGTAGTTTTTATGAAGCAAATGATTTGTAAAAGGCTTGGAGTGTAAGGATTATGAACCACTGCAAGGACAACTGAATTAAATGCAAAGAGATTAATAAAGCGTAATCTTGGCAGATATGATTGATACGGTGAATTATTAACCTCATTCTTTTCTCTTCAGCGAGGGGAAAGGGACTGAGTGTGAAAAGACAAGACGAGGTATATAACTGGAATGAAATGTCGTACAAAAAGAAGTGAAGTACGGGAGGCAAGACAGTAAAGAAAGAGTAATGCCCATTTTTTTTTCAAAGACAGACTTACTGCAACGATCTCTGCAGGGTCAGCAGGGGTTAATAAACTAGCACAGTGAGTGAACACCTTTTGCGGAGAAAGAAAAAAGGAGATCATTCTTACCCTCATATTGCCAATCTGCAGGCAGAGACAGCCATCCCAGACCAGGACGGAGGAAAGGGTAGGAGTTAGATAGCAGTCGAGAAAGATCGGGAAGAAAAGGAGAAGAAAAGAAGAAATAAACCACCAGAAGAGAGAGAAACTAACAAGCCAAGTGCAAACATGAAATGCAAAAAGCATTTTTAAAAGCTTTAAAATATCACACTCTTTGTGATCTGCACTTGCGGATCTTCTACTGTTACCAAACACACTTACTATTGCTGAGGGGAAACCCCCTGCCCCCAAGGAAAAAAAAAACAACTTGCTGGAGGCTTAAAACTGTCCCATTCAGAGGGAAACCACAATCATTCAAGACCTCTCTTTCATCCATTTACCAGGATACATGACAACAAGAACACCTTCATTCAACAGACAAGCTGACATCAGTACAGCTCTTGGGGATGGTTGGGAAAATCCCACAGGAAGCCTGGAAGATGGATGTCTGCTCACCGAGAAAATAGACTTCATGGAACAATGATCACATCTTCTCTCCCTCTCATTCTGCTTCAGTCTCTCATCCTCTACATTGTGAAGCATTACAGTGATAGCACAGATGATTCTAGCATCCATCTGTTTATTATTATTTTTACTCAGAAGAGAAGCTAAAAACATTTCCTTCAAAATGAATTCAATTCTATTTAGAATAAGAACACACACACTTATGAAGCCAAACTCTTTTAACACACGACACTGAATATTGTGTACACAGAGAACTAAAATGCCTCTGTGCACATCATACAAAAATAGAAATTCCCTCCCATAAAAAGTTCTGCAAATCTTTAAAACTTACAAGTAAATTGTTCATAAAAGGATTTAAATGTTCCACTCATGTAAATGCAGGAACCTGCTGACACAATGTATTGAAAATGTGACACACACACACACACAAACTTACTTAAATCATATTTGGGGTCGCACTTCTATAAATCCTCTTTCCGGGTCACCACGCACACACACTGGTGAAATTATTTAAACCACTGAAGGCACCAAATAATGTCTGTATTTCCGTTGCTTTTGATGTAAGAGTTAGGTATCCTTGTACAGTTAAACCTGAAATTTAAGCAGTTTGCCTGAAAAAATTCTAGATGATCAATAGTTGTATTTCACATTTTTGCCACAAGGCTCAACTGTGTCGCCTCTCTGTTCTCAGGGGGCTTCACTGCTAGTTATCTTTAATGCTAGTATAATTGGATGGGATCAAAAAACATGAAAAAAAAACAAGGAAGTTGTTGAATTGTGCCTGAATGCCCAAAAAAGGAATTTATCAAACAAAGGACTGAGGAACTGAGAAAGCCTCAATTACTCCACTTTTGGCTAGCTGCACTGAAACACCATGATCCACCTGTGACAGCGGGATGTTTCCTGTGTAACAAATATACTGGAACAAGATGCTGTACCATCAGTGTTCATTCTCAGTGGACAAAAATACCAATGGTCCTCATTGTATTGATAGTTGCTGCTCTCCACCTCAGAGACTTGGCACATAAACAACATCATCAGGCAGAGGAGTAAGTTTAATTAATTTAATTAATCATAGTGTGAGACATGGGCAGCTGCCCAGGTGTGCATCTTGACCAGAGTGATGCAAGCGAGCAAACAGAAAGAAGTCATGAAAATATTTTGTTATGGCTAATATGTGCGCCACTTTGTTTATATCCATGTGCTGACTTTTTATGGGTCAAAGACAGAAGTGGGCACCCTTATAACCTTTCAGATCCTTAACTGAGAGTCAGAGCTGTCAAATTAGCAGGTTCTCTGTCAGATGGCTTTCAATAGAGAGGGACGGGAAAGACATCGACTGTGGTGCAACACCAGATATGTTATCTAAGGCCATGTCCGTGCTAATCTCTCTTAAAAATAACAAACAAAAAGTAAATAAATCTGCATCAGATCAGCATCAGAAAAGATCTCTATACACGTTACAATACCGTAACCACAGATTCATCCATGCCCACAGGACACACACTTTCAAGTGAATTCAACCAAAACTCTGCAGGAAAAACTTTCCATCTTTCTATCTTTCTGCACTGTAGACATTTACAGTTTTATA
>JBAMYA010046184.1:0-11184 GCA_037176975.1 Arrhamphus sclerolepis | reverse complement strand
GTCATTATGTGTATCTTCTTAATATTATACTGTAAAAAGCATATAGGTCCAGTCAGGTCATGAATATAAAACGTCTGTTGGGGTGTCCTGGTGTTACTGGGATGCCATCGACTGATACTTTAAAATTATAGGTGTTGGACTTGAATCCCAGAGAAGCCTTGAGGGCCCATCAGATTGGTATCTGAGTGTTTTCTTGTCTTTGAGTGAGTAGTTTTTGTAGTGCTCACTATTGTACTTGGATGTTACTTTTTTTTTTTGGTTAGAAGTGACAAAGCAACATCCGCGTGAATGCTCGGATGCAGGTTTTCCCAACTCAGCATTGCATTGTTGCAAGATAAGCAGTGTAACCTACTTTTCCCATGAGTGGCTTTAATGTTATGGCAAAAGCCTATGATGAGTTTCCTCCATAGTTCCAAGCTCTTATTGTGAACATTTTGCGCCGGGGACCTGTGTAGCTGTTACTCCTTCTGGTGTGACTGCTTTCGGAAAAGACGTATTCTCCATCCCAGTGGCATTAATCAGAGCGATTACATGTACTCACCATTAGTACCATATCGCTTTGCCTTGATATGTAAAGTGATTCGTAATTAGTATGTCAGGTCATGAAGTTTTCATGCCAGAGATTAAGCAGTTTGGAAATCTGTGATGTTTTAGGTCTAATGACTTCAATCAAACCTGCTTTTATTTTGTAGCTTCTCGCCATCACTTGCTGTAGGGGAAGTGTGTCAGAGACAGCGAGAGACGCCAGCTCAAGATTATTTGAAAACGCTGTTTTGATGTTTCTCTGTGTGTGGGGGGATGTGGAAAAAAAACATTTTCATAATTTTGTATGCAAGAAATTCATGCTGCCGTGCATTAATGTACACATCTTACATACCATGCAATTCAGTATTCTCCTCTGCAGCTAATGGATTTTTTTGAAGACCCCCCAAAGCTTGGCCATGTGTTCCCAGTGCTACGTTGTGTACTGCACTTCATGCACCATCTACTGTATGTGTTTTTAGAAATGTATGCCCTCGAAAAGTGCAAATATGTAAAGTAGATTTAATTTCACCGCATTTTAAACATGTCTACTTAAAATTAGATTGCATATAGTTGAAGCAAATAAAGTGGCAGGGCAGAACAGATGAAGATATCTTTAAAAAAAATATATATCAGAACATTTTTGCAGCAAGAATAAGCTGTCTCTTCATTTTTATCACCTGGTATTTTAAAACCTATTTAAACCTGATAAAAGTAAAACATAAATGAACAAAATGAAGTCATTCTGGTATTCTGGGACTATTATCCTCAATTTTGTAAATGGACAACAACTGTGGAATGTATTAGTCATGAGGGTGCAACCAGCTCTTGTCAACTTCTACTTGTTATTAATGAATAAATCTGGGGCCATTTGAGTCTATTTAGAATATCTTTTACTGCAGTTGTGTTCTTCACAAAGCCTTAATCAAAGCTACAGTTCAACTCAACCCTTGAAATGTGCCTAGTTATTATCATATCGGGCCCACAAGTGAATGAAATTAAACAAAGCTGAAACAAAATGACGCATAAAAGAATAGAGTTGAGTGGTGCAGAACAGAACACAGCCAACGGAACAGCCTTTAGAGATGCAATTAAATGGGGGAGAGCAGAAACACTTACACATTAGCAAGTTTGTTTCTTTTTCTTTTTGTTTCTCACTCAGGACCGCAGTTATTTGTAAGTTAGAGTTCATTGGACCCGTACAGCGGATCGTAGCACAGTTGAGTGAACACCGAGTAATGGCTGCTGCAGGGCTGAATCATATTGTTAGGCAGTGAGACACATTGTTGTTGAGGGGTTCACTTTAAACCCCTCTCTATGAAAAATAAAGCAAAGGTCTGTTAAATATGCCCCATTTTCAGTACTTTTAAATATCCATCCATCCATTATCTATACCTGTTAATTCCTAGGCAGGGTCACGGGGGTCTGCTGGAGCCTATCTCAGCTCTCTTTGGGGTGAAAGGCCACCAGTTATTTTACATATGAAGACATAAAGTAATATTTGCATCCTTACCAAGCTGGGGAAAAAAGGATGTCTACAACTTCAGATGAGTAACAATACATGACAAATTCAACTGTTTTCTAGCTTTAAACCAAGTTATTTGTAATAAACCACATCCACTTTGCTTGAAATCCACAATTAGCTCCTTTGTTTGAGCATTTCTGCAGGTGACAGGACTCTGACTTGTACTACAGCTGAATCGGGTTAAATGCACTGGAGTAGCCCAAGCAGCTTGATCCTCACAGTGCTGCCTGATTTGTCCAGATGACTGTGGGTTCATTGAAGCAGGTGTATGATGGTGTCTTCAACTCCAACTCCACAACAAAACGCAAGCTGTAGTGGATCGTGAAAGTGGTCTGTTTTCTTATTCAGGTGGTCCCATAATAGTAAGTCTGCCCAGGACTGTTATGATATGTGACGTTTGGGCAACGGGTTGTTCAAAAATCATTAGGAGAAGATGGATGAGATTTCTGGAAGAAAGCGAGATGTCTTCCACGATACTGAAACTGTTTCCTGGCTCAAACGGAGGGTGAAGAGGTGGTTTACATTGCCATTCACAAGGCTGCAGGTCCACATGGACTGTTTTGGTTCAGTCTCTCCAGCTGCATCTTCACCTGACTGCTAGAAGCAGACAAAAGGGGCAGGCAGAGGTGCCCAGCATCTCCTGATGTGGTCGGACACAACGATGAAACAGCAGCAAGATCCTTGACTGAGGCAAAGGCTGAGACAGCTGAGACGTGACAGGGAAGCTGTGGGTGAAGGGAGGGTTGGAGATCTGCTTGGCTGGGAGCAGGAGAGGAGGATGATGAGCTTATTACTGAGCTGAACCTGTTGAAGAAAGTGTTCAGCTCGTTTGCTCTGTCCAGACTTCCATCTATCTGATCCTTCTTCTGTTTGAAGCCTGTGATCTTCTTCATCCCTAACCACACATCTCGTGCGTTGTTCTGCTGGAGCTAGTTCTTCAGCTTTCTCCTGTACTCCTCCTTGTTGTCTCTGATCTTGACTTCCAGTTGTTTTTGTACTGGCCTCAACAATTCCCTTTCTTCCTCCCTGAAGGCTGTTTCTTCTTCAGAAACCCTTTCAGGTCACTGGTGAACCAGGGATTCTTATTGTGGAGGAACGTCACTGGTAGCGATGCTCTTCTACCCACAGAAGTCTAGATAGTCAGTAGTACGCTCAGTAATACAATCTAGAAACACCCACGCAGAGTTTCTTCAGCTTCCTGTGACCGCCTCCTCACAGTCATTTTGGTCACAGGTTGCCTCTGGACAGTGAGTTTGTCAGAGGAGGGAAGAAAGACTAGATTGTGAGCTGCCTTGCAGATAGCAGGTTGTACAGTGGAGCTGTATGCATCTGTGACATTTGAAGAGAACAAATCTAATTCTCTGGTCGCACAGAAGACAGACTGTTGAAATGCTGGAAATGTGGCAGAGAGAAAGGAGTGACTGACAATGCCAGATATTGTCGCAAATGCACTGGTTTGTTGTAGCTATTTGTAGCTAAGCAGCAACTGAGCTGACAAAGTCACGTGCAGCGTCAGTGACAGCCGATGTTGGGACATATACTGCTACTGATATAACACTGGTGAACTCTAATTAGGATGAAAATGTCTTTAGAAATGACCAACTCTTGTAAGATATACTTTAGTTTCTCCATTGCTACGCCAGAGCTACAAAAAGGAAACTCAGCACTGCGATCTACAGCACTGCCCTCTAGCGATTGGTGTTGTGATGACAGCTGTAAACGGCCGTGCGTAGCTGCTACACAGAAGTATAAATCAGGCTTTATCCTACACAGAAGCATTAGGACTACAAGAGGAACACCAGGACCAGAACATAGAGCCTATGTGTTGTTTAAGACAGCCTACATGGATGTGATAAGGAGGGAGACATAAATGTACAGATGTTAACAGCATTTTAAAGAATTTAGAAACCAGCACATGAGCTCACTGTTATCTTCCTACAGAAATTTAGCAGAATTTCAAACTACTCGTTCTCTTCTTAAAGTTGCATAATAAAAGGCCCTTAGCACCCTCAGAGCAGCCATCCCTGCACAAAAGTGTTATGCATGGCTTATTTAATTGTCCCCTGAAATAAAATAAGAGTCTATTATAAAAGGTAATGATAAGAAAAAAAAGAGGGAAAAAAAAATTACTTCCAAACATCTACCAAAACTACCAGTCACCTTTTTTCTCATTTCTTTTACAACATATCTGATTCTAAATTTGGGATCAGAACAATATGTGTGACCAAATTATCTGTCACACATAATTTGTTTGTGAAAACCAATTTGTGCATAGATAGATTTATGGTTATCGTGGGTATTCGTCTTCAGTGTATGGATAGAAAGCCCATGTATAGTGAAATCCAAGCCAAACATATCAGTACAAAAAATTCTTCTCGCTCTGGTGGAAGGCGGTGATTTGCATCAACAGACCCTGGACAACGTCACGTTCATTGGGTCTCATTCATGAAATGTGAGCAGAACAGATTTCTGCATAAACTCTGAGCAGAGTCAAATTTACACCGTCTTGGCATTCGCGTGAAAATTCTCGTAGTTCCAAACGTTTTGCAGGTACAAACATAATCTACTCCTGCCTCCAATCGCATGTAGCGCTTGTGGAAAGAGGAACGCGCATGAATATTGCTGCCAGTCTCTGACTGCACAAGCTTTACGTGCACTTATTCTCACCGCATGCACTTTCAAAAGCGACGTGTTTAAAACGTGATAATACATTTGACATAAAATGGGATTTAGCATATTTAAGCTTCACAGCGCTACAATGGTGCCATGAAGCCGTGGTGGATTCCTGATAGAGGTTTCTCAGATAATGGAAACGTTGCAGTTGTCTGCAGGACAGTTTTGCTGATAGAGAAATGCATTCACTTTTTTCTTTTTCATCCAAAATCATACCAAATGTCTTTCACTTCACATCTTGAATAAGACCACTCCATGAAATATCTCCACCAAGTCTTGGCTGCACAAGTAATGGAAGATTACCTGAATGAGTCCCACCGAGTGGACAATAAACTCATCTGTCTCTGCCAAATAAATGATCTCATGAAAAGAACAATTATCAAAAGCATGAAAGCGAATCTGGTAGTTTGCTCCTTTTATCACTTTTATTTATAAAAAAGTAGAAATATTTTAGGTGTGAAGTCAAATATAGCTGAGGACTGAGTTTAGAGGATGAGTATAATTTTTATTCAGAATTTGAAGGGACCTTGTATTATGACGAGAAATAAATTGCATAAGGTGTAAATTACAGATCTGACTGAGGTAGACCTGCAATTGTCGCCTGTAATTGAGAGATAAATATGGGGGACAGATAGTCAAATGTGATTGCGATAGAATTCCTCCAAGACATTTGATTTTCAAGGATCGACAAAATGTCTAGCTTTTCTCAACAGTTCCAATAAGTGTTGAGGAATACACAAATCACTTTCTTTTTAAAATAAAAATATCAGTGAATTATTCCTACTTTGTTTTATCACAGTTGTATTATTTTACTGGTATATTGGACATAAAAAAATATCTAGAAATAGCTATTATTACTACTTTTTCATAATGAAAAGACAAAACATTGATACAAATAATTAATACAATTTTCAACAAAATGTAATACATTTATAGGAAAGTAAAAATATTAGCTTAAATGTTAGCAAATTCAGGAACTGAATCGAATCAAAGTAAAAGCACAAACAACGTTTTTGCTGCTAGTGGAGTCTGTGGTTTGGAGTTTCACATCATTCTTTAGGCATCCCTTTTTGTCAGCAAAACTTGTTTGTCCCACCTCTGCCTGTATTTGGGAAGTTCGGTCCTGTCACAACAGTTTGACGAGTGAAAGTGAAGTAGTCAGACAGAGAAACCCACATCGACCCGTCGACTTTGAAACCGCCAACGGAGCCTCGAGCTGAGCAGACAACACCAGAGGTGGTTGACATTAGCTGAAGCTCTACACACTGAATTGCTCTGAGACACATACCGAGGTAGTCCAACGCTAGGTTCCAGGTAAAGTTTCTTTCTTTTCTCTTCCTTTTTTTTTTTTAAATGAACCCTTTCGAGCAGCTTAGAGTTATTTTATTATTTACTGTCAGTTGAAGTTTTAAGAAATATCAAAAATTACAGAAAACTTAAGAAAACTATCAGAATCTCTTTGTAAAAGGAAGAATATAACAAGAGTTTTATTATTTATTTTTAAAAAGCCTGCTGTTTAATTTGCAGAAATGTCTTTTGTGAAAGAGTTGTTGCTATTTTTTGTTTAATTGGCAAGATGGAGAAGCCGCCTTCACAATGATGTACAGATGTTTGGGCTTTCATGCAGACTTGGAAGGTACTTGAAGGTGACATATTTTGAAGTTTTTTTTGTAAAGGTTGACTCTGTTTCTTGAGGACAGCAGTACCTGTGACATGGTTTGGTGAAAATAACTGAGACAGTGTTTTTGCAGCCACATACAGCTTCATATGAACTGGTTTTTGGAGGCAGAGAGAGCCTTTGGACTCCACCCTTCCACTCTCCAAGATGTGTATTTTTTTTTTTTTAATCGCTGATACATCTTTGTATTATCCAAATCTGAGGAGCAGTGAAAGCTGTATGGTAAAGTTGACTGGAGGAAAAGATTGAAAATCTGGACAATTCTGCTGTTATCTGGGACTTGTCATTTCATTTTACTCTGCAAATCTGAACAGCTTACTGTGACACATTTCACAATGAGGCTGCCTAAAACCAAGTGACAAGGTTGTATTATGTTAGGAGTTTTTTTTATTTCTCAGACACTTAAATGGATGCTCCTAAATTTGTGAACAGTTGAACTTTTTTCAGCATTAAAGTCATTACCTGACTCCAAAATGATCAATACATCAGCCTGATTTGTGGTCACCTGAATAAGCTTCTCAAATAGCTTTTCTAAGTCAAGAAAGCAGGAACCTAGACCTCAAGTTCTTTGTACAATTGGATAATGAAGAAAGGGACAGCAATAATGCATTCATTGTTTTTATTTATTTTATTTAATTTAGTCATTTTCAGAGGAATCAGAGACAGATAGAAATCTTTTTCTTCTCTTTCTTCATGTCTTTCCATCCAGAGGGCTTCTTCAGTTGGCCTTCTGGATGGAAAGTGACCTTGATGACTGAGAATCTACACCAGATAAAACGATGGAAAATGGTTGTGTGACTCCTACAGAACACTGACATTGGGTGAAAAAGGACGCATGAAGGATGATTCTTATGTTATCTGTGATTCCACCTTTGGCATTTTGAAGGAGCAACTCAGAAACGGCAAAGATGGACGTTCACAGCCAGTACTCTACAGCCAAAGACTTGATGAAAGTTCTGCATTCAGTTTGAACACACTGTTCATGCCTTCTTACTATCTTTTTTTTTTTTTTTTGCTGCTACTTCCTTTCTAACATTTGCTACCATTTCGTTTTAAGACGCATTTAGCCCTTCCATCTATTTTCCATGCACATGATCACACAGGAGGAGAGAGTTAACTGCACTTTTCTCAGCAAAAATATGGGGAAGCCTAGTGGAGAATGACCAGCTATTTCACCTCAGCATCTCAGTATCTATAATTGAATCACTTAAGCACTCCTGGCTATTAGCTGGCACGAAGACTCAAGTATGCAGCAAGAGAAAATGATATTGCATTTTTGTGCTCATGACATCATAGGCATACAGATTTAGCATGGAGATGAGCTCAATATTGCACATAATCTATGCACTTGCCCTTTCTCATTATATGTAAGTGTCAACCTTAATGTTTTCTTGTGTCTGTGTCTCCACAAGTCATTGATCATGTTTGAATGTGAGTACCAGCTTTAATGTTAACCTCTTTCCTCTCAAGATAATTGATTGGCACACTGTAGCAGCTGTATTAGAATGAAGTTGTTTGACAGCAAGCCGCCCCTAACTCCTCTGTCCTGCTTTCTTCCCTCTGGCCTTTACCCCACCATCTGTTTCTCCATGGGATGTGAGTCTGTTAAGACACACATCTAGGTTTTAGTGAGTGCCTGTGTTAAAGGGTGCAGTGGCTTATATTTAATCATAATGCCTTTGGACTGTTGATGTTCATCTCTTCAGCTGTGGAAAACTGTGATTTCAAAGCAGACATCTGATGGGCAGTAATGCCTGAGTGCAACCAAAATGTACCACAAAACTGGGGGTGGCTAAATGTGATTAGAGACACTAACGATGAGGGAGGGTCAGGTTAGTGCGACAGACTGCAGAAGTTAGGTTTTGAGCAGCTGGGTTGTGAATATATAAGTTTTCATAGGGATCTAGTGGATGTCTAGTGTGAATTGGCATGTAATAAGAGAGGCTCAGTAGTCAGGAACTCATCCAGACAAGTCGTGAATACATTATTATGCATGCTAAGCTCTCAATCTGAGCTAAGACTGCAGAAATCCTATCAGAGGATCAAGAACATGCTTATTGCATGATTCAAACCCACCAGTTTTTCACTAACAATGTTGGGACTGCAGCCAACAATAACTTTCCTACGTGGCAATAAGTCCAGTTCAATATTTACAACTGCATCCCAGTTGGCCACCAATCAGCGACACCTCCTCCCTATAAAATATATACATATATATTGATTCGCTTCTGTATGTAAAATTGTTTGGGCTTATTATATTAACCAAACTAGTGCATGCTACTCTGTTTTTCAAAATGGCTCAAATACACCAAATGTGAAAGTGCAGAACACTGTGAAGCCCTTCCACATTTTCTTTTAATGAATTTATAGCAGTAAGACAAGAGAAAGTTTAAAAAAAAAGGGTGACATGATAGCAAAGAGAGGAAGCACTGAAGGGAAGAAAAGGAGGAGAAGGGGAAAGGAATGTGGAGAAGGAGGAAGCAAATAGAGGGGATGGGAGAAAGAGGATTTATCGAAGCTGCAGGGAAGAGCAGCATGATAGCTCTCTGATGGATTAAAACGAATGCATGAGAAATGGATTGAAGAGGGGAGAGTGTGAGGAGAGGAAAGTGAAGTTTGTGGACCTCTTTGGGGGCAGCTCTCAGCACTAGTATCATTAGTGTAGTGGAGGAAAGATGTTTTATTTAAAGGTCATTTGTGGGCATTAGAGATGGATGGCATCAGGTGAGAGAGAAAGACAGGAAGAGAGAGGAAGAAAGGGAGAGATGAGTCACAATCAGATAGCGTAAATTAGAAATTTGGTTGGAAAAATAACAAAAATATGTGAAAATTAGACATTCCTGCAACCGTCGGAGGGCAGATCGGCGAGAGCTTCATGGCAGGAGTATAAAAGAGCAGCAGTAATACCAAAGGCAGAAAGGATTTCAAACAAGGATCTTTTAATACCAAAATGTTTGTGTGTGAGTGTGTGTGTGTGTGTGTGTGTATGTTTGGTTTGTAAAAAGAATGTTGTATATCAGAGAGAAGAAGACGAAAAGTGAGGGGAAAAAAAGCCAGTTTTCCACATTTCATGCCAAATAAATATTTCATGCCTCAACCGAACTAGACTTGAGGCAGTGATGATATTCTCTGAATATTGTTTAGTTCCACAGAAGCCTCTTATTTTATCCCATAGTCAAGTTCCTTTGTCTGTTCAGCCGACTGAGAGAAACTGGAAACAAAGACTCCAATTAGTCAGGCAATTAAACTTATGTTTTGTATCCTTCACTTATCCTTTGAGTCACTTACTAATAACTATTCTTTCTTCTTCCATCTCTCATTCGCCCTTCACATGCTCTTTCATGTTTTTATCTCTTCTTGCATGAAGTTCTGTAAGAATTCACACCCCAGTTTTATTCACTCTAATGTGTTCCTCTTTAACTCGAGAAAGGATTTATAATTCCTTCTCTTTTTCTGCAGTTCATTTGCTATTTATCGCTCCTCCTTCATCTTTCTCTCTGCCTGTCTGTCTCTGTCTCTTCATCTCTTTCATCTGGAGTCTGCCTCATCATCCATCAATTTTGTTTTTAAGCATTCGACGCATATATATATATATATACACACATGGCATCATGCACAGAACACACATTTTTGACCTACATTTTTACTTTGTTCTCTATTTCTGTTGTTTTTATTCTGGTATATGTCTTGAAATTAGTATTTTAAGAAAAAACAAAAAGGGATACAGCAGTGAATTGCTAACTTTTTTTTATTTCATCCATCTCTGTATCTCAGTGAGTCGTGTTTTTTTTTAATTTTCTTGATCTCAGTGTTACTTTTAATGCAGCTGATTGTCTGGACTGCGTTGGCGATATGTTTGCATCTGAGTGTGTTTGGTGTCTCTTGTTGCATCACATAGCAGGTCATTTGTTTTGTATTTTACAATCTGCTGATTTGTCACTAATAAACCGGCAGATGGGGGTGCTGGCTGGACTGGATAGTTCCTGTTGGACCTGGAGGGAAATCCAGTGCACTGGTGGAGGTATACTGAATGACATCAGCCCAGTTCACCAGCACTAACTGTGATCCAGCCTGCAGTTCAGCTTCTGGTCACCATAGACCTACTGTATAGCTCGTCAAACCATCTGGTCACGTCACTCATTGGTTTTTCCAGTGACCCGTTAAAGCCCATTGAAGTTGTGAAAACCAACGGCAGAACCAATGACTAGCTTTCTTTCAAGCATTTCAAATGAATGCGAGTATCTGATTGGTCAGCTTTATTATTTAATATAAATTTAATCTAAATTCGCCAACCCGTATAGGGGGCATGGGATGCCCCGGGGCAGACCCAGGACACGCAGATTGTGTCTCTCGCCTGGCCTGGGAACACCTTGGTATTCCTCTGGAAGAGTTGGAGGAGGTGCCTATTAGCCGGAGCTAATGGATGAATGGATGGATGGACCCCCCTGTACCGTTGTCATGGATATAACAGCTAACCATAGAGACCAACATCGATTTTTGTACCAGGCTGGACCAAAACATATTTCCTCGTCGGGCTTCAACCCAGAAGAGGGATGGTTGCAGCTAGGTGGTCACTGGTTGATGCTGAGCAAGTGTTGGTGTTCAACACCACTGTGAAGGATTTAGGTCTAGCTGCTGGACTGGTGTTGATACAGGAATTTCATGTAGGCAAGGCAAGTTTATTTGTAGAGCACAATTCATACACAAGTTAATTCAAAGTGCTTTACATCTACATAAAATCACAAGAGGCAAATAAAATCATTCCATAAAACATATAAATAATCAA
>JBAMYA010046183.1:0-11184 GCA_037176975.1 Arrhamphus sclerolepis | reverse complement strand
AAGTGTGGTGGTGGGTGAGGGTTATGCTGGTGTAGGGGGACGGCACCTTCACCGTCCTCTTCCTCCCACCCCCCGCCCCCCCCCCCCCCCCCCCCCCCCCCCACAAATTGGTGCCATGAAATAGTCATTTGAAGCCATATTATGTTATTTTTAGTCCACTAAATACTCATCTGGGTAAAAAAAATCTTAATTTGTTGCCATGAAATAGATATTTCAGGTCACAAAATACTAGTAAGCCTGGCGTGGCTCATAGGAGGACTGGGACAGTTCCCGGTGGGCCAGTATGATGTTGGGCCGCAAGGACCAGTGTTGTCTCTTTGCTTTTCTTTTTTTTTTTTCGTCGGACACTGCTGCCGCTGTGGTCGGCTCCGCCTCCACGGGCAGCTGTCCTTTTGTTTTTTGCAGACGCACCGTGACGTAAGACGTCAGTGCCGTCGGTCAGAGGTGTTTGAAAGATGGAAAGTAGAAAGATGAAGGTTGGCGCAGAAAAGCTGTGGAAACGGATGCTGCTGAATACGCGAATATTGGCAACTTCACTGAAATGAGCTCACGGTTTGTTGCATCAAATGAAGACGATGAGACGGATGATTAAGGCCAGATGTTGAACTGATCCTGCAAAACACGATTTAAGTTAGTTAATCATCAAGTCACTGTATTGTGTGGTGTTGTGGCCTATAACGTAAATAACAGTATGATGCGATGCCACGTAACTGGGAAACTTTGTCTTGTAGCCTCTCAGAATCAGAAGCCAGAACCAGAACCCAGAACGAGCCATGAGCCCACAAGTCCAGGTGGGCAGGTAGGAGGACTCACTAGAATGATGAAGACTATGGTCTAGACCTGCTCTATATGGAAGGCGCCCTGATTCAGCACTAAACATGAATGAAACTGACCTGAACTGATCAGAAGGTTTTGTAAAAAGTGGAGACTTTTTGCTGAGAATTCTGAGCATTTTTAAAACGTGATGTCGTGTCAGAAGCAGATCCAGGAGCCAGCAGTGAAGATGAGATCCCCTCAGTCACAGGACCCTCATCAGAACCCTGACTTGCACTGAACTGGAAATATTTTAGAAAAATACACCGAATTACAAGAATTTACAGAACAGTGCGCGATTGTAGAAACGTGTAAACATGTAAACTTATAATTACATGGTTTTAATAACAGGTCGTGATGTAAAGGGGGGCGGTCTGAGGCCTGAAACCCCAGGGCTGAAACTGAGTCCCACTGTAAAAGTCCCTGAATTTTTGCTGTCTGGGGCTCCGTATTAATGTATATTTTCCAGGAGAATATGAATATTTTGAGGCTCCAAAATATTAATTTGAGGCCACAAAATACTATTTTTAAGCCACAGAATATTAAAGTTTTATTGAAGCTGTCATGTCGGGTCTCTGTAGAATCTCTTCAATACAAGGAACAAATTAGGATTTTAGAAGATTCAAACTGCCAGAAAGAAGAAGAAAACCCCCCAAACATCCCAAATCCTGAGACGTGAAGACTCAGAGGCGGTAGAAGGACTGCAGAAAGCAGACTTGGTCTCCAGATGAGCTCCAGGGGGAAACGACGTCGAAATAACGCTTTGATGGAAGAACTCTGAATTCTGAACGGGCTCTTCAAAAAGACCAAAGACTTTCCTCAGCATGTAACATGAAACAGACACGAGTTATGAGTTAATATGGAGCCGAGTCGTTGGAGAAATTAGTCCACTTCAGTAATTCAGGACAGACGATGACTCGTTATCGAGTCCTTCACCTGGAAATCTTCCCACGTTGTCATGAATGTTAGCATTGTTGAAGACCACAGTTAGCGACCATCAGTTAGCGAGTGAATAAATAACATGAGTAATAATTCCTAACATTCACTTTTAACCCAACTGTGACTATTTCAAATCTTTAAAAACCAAACAAAAACCAAATAAAACATCAGTCTGAGGTTATGCTTGATTGACGTGTTAAAGGGAGGCTATGTAAGATTTCCAGCTCAGTCAATGTCTCGTCCCCACGTAGGAAAACAGCACTCCAGCCAATCACAGACAGGCTGTGGAGAGGGTGTGGTTTGTGGGCGGGGCTTGGAAGAGTTTGAGATGTTGTGGTGGGTTTTTCTTGTAGGTAGATGGTGGGAGGAGCTAGCTCTCTGTGTTTTCTTGGTGCTTTGGTTCAAACATTGACAGACATGATGTGACATAGAAATTACTTATCCTGCCTTTAAAACTGGAAGAGCTGAGTGGTGGTTGAGCAGAATAACGAGAATGCAGAAATAGTTGTTTGATGATGAACTTCTGACTTTCAAAAAGTATTTTTCACCTTCTGAACTAATTATTTGTTGGAAAAAAGGATTCTAGATTAAACATTCGTGATTGAGGAACCTGATAGCTACAACTCAGTTCTCCATCAGAGGAACTACTTTCCTCAAAAGTAAACCAAAAACCAGCTGAGAAGGTAAAATAGAGTTTTTATTTAAACAAAATATTACGACTGAAATAATGAATAAATATTAATATAGTTGTGAAATTAGAAAAAGCTTTTTTTTTCATAGCACATTTCATACAAAGTGCTTTACAGATAAGATGAAAGAAAAATTAAAAGAGCTTCAAACAAAATAAATGAATGAAATTTAAATGTATAATTAAAAAAAGAGATTGGATAACAGGGGTCCAAGAGTTGAGCCTTGAGGGACTCCAAGGGTCATGGAGATGAGCGCAGATTTATGGTTACCATGGAAACAACTAAGCTCCCGCCTTCAAAGTGTGATCTGAACTATAACTGAGAACTGGAAAACTCAAAAAAACAAACAAAAACAAAAAAACATTGGAACATTTGAAAAGTAGGATCTTCTGCCCAGACGGCGTCCACTCATCATCTGTAGGTTGGAAGAGGAAGAAGTTTACTCAGAATTATCGTTACCAGGAAACCGTATATGAATTCCTGAGCAGCAAACGTCAGGTCCTCATCGTGGTTCAGGGTCCAACTCAAGTCTGTGAATGACTGAAGTAAAATAAAAAAGATGAAGTCGGTGATTAAACTTCGAACAGCTTGAGCTGCTCTGTAGAGCGACGATAAAACATCCATGTGGTTTTTATCAGCGGCGCTGCCTCTGGAATGAGGAGCAGCAGCACATGTGCACGCCGCTGTGCACGTCTGGGACGGCTGTGCGCTGGTCAGCGTCACCGTGCGTCTGCTCCGTGTCACCGTGACGCCTGCAGGGTGAGCGTTTAAACAGGAAGAGAGCTGCGGCTCCTGGACACGATCACCATGGTTACGGCGCTGAAATGTTTGGAGGACGTTGGAGGACAGCGAAACGTCCACCTCCTTAAAGCTCGTTAAGTTACCATGGTAACCGTTTAAACCGACGGTTGTTCTTTACTTTTTCAACCAGCTGAGTTGTCAGACGTCCTTCTACTTCCTGGACGTGAAATTAGAAAAAAAAAAATCAGTTTTGTCAAAAAAACTGAGGCTTTTGCACTGAAAATAATTTTTCTTGTATAGTCACCAATTTATTTATTTAAAAAGTAAAATGAAAACTTTTGAAAAAATATATTTTTTTCTTGTAAAAATCAAAATTTCTTTTTTTTTTTTAAGAAAAAAATTGTTTATAAAAATTGAGAATTTAGAACAATAAAAAAGTAACTTCAACAACTCAAATTTCACAAAAATGATAATTTTCAACTTTTATCATAAAACCTTTATGGCTTTTGTTCTGAAAACAGATTTTATTTGTATAATCATAAATTTAAAAAAAAAAAGTTTTTCATTAACAAAAACTTGAATCACAAATTTTTCAATATCACATATTTGTTTTTTAAAAAGTGAATTTTTGTCATAAAATCTAAATTTTCACTGAAATGTAATTTGCATTTTTTATCATAAAACTGAGGATTTACTACTAATTTCACAGATTTTTCTCGTATAATCACAAATAAAAAATATTTTTCTTGAAAAAGAACTTAAGTAAAATGACAAAAATACATCTTTATTAATTTATTTTTTTCAATTGAATTTTTGTCATAAAATCTCAATTTTTACTAAAATTATAAAATTTTAACTTTAGTATGAGCTGTTCTCCACCTCAGTTATTCCACCTTAAAGCATTTGCTCTCCACCTCACTTATTCCACCTTAAAGCAGTTGTTCCAGTCAGAACTTCAGGATGGTCCTGGACGCCAGATAAGATGGCGTCGCGGCCCCTTTGGACCCGTGTGCCTGGAGTTTGACGCTCGTGCTTGAAGATGAACTCTTCTTCACAGGAACAAGGATGAATTGACAAAGAGCAAAAAGAGAAAAGAAAGAAACACTCATTAGACTTCAGAGTCCTCTCAAACATTCCTGCATCCTGATGCGTTTCCATGCTGTCCTTCAATAGACCACAGGTTAAGAGGTTTGTGGGAAACAGGCGCATCCCCCCCCCCCCACCCCCCATCCCCCCATCCTCATCCAGCTAATGAGTTTTTTTTCCAATTTAATAGATTTAGGTGACACCACATGCAGGGACGAGGGGTTCATCAGAGCAGATTTGGGGAAAAACAAAAACAAAGCTTCCATAACTCATTTCTTTCTGATTTCTCTTCTTCAGTGGTGAGAGTTGACGGCAGCCCCCCACCTGACTCGCCTCCCGCTGAAGTCTGAGGACCAGGAGGACAACGGGGAGGAGCTGGAGGACGTGCAGGAGCGAATCGGAGGACTTGAACTGTGGACTTCAGTGAAAGCGGGGGAGTGGGGGGAGGGTTGGTGTCAGTGATGGAGCACAGAGACTCAGTCGGACCACCTGGACTTGCTGGTACCTTCATATCCAGCTCTGAACCAGATGTGTGCAGATGTGCGCCCCTTCAACAATCCTCAGCAGCTTCTTCCCATTTTCAGTGTCTGACTTTCCTGTCGTGAAACATTAGTGCCTGAAAGGTCAAATCTCAGACTCTGGAGCAGCTTTGTATCTTTAACCCCCCCCCGACCCCCCACCCCCACCACCCCCGGCGTCCCACTCAGATAATCCTCACTTCCTCTGCAGGATTCCCTCAGTCGAACGCCATCATCGCTGTCGAAGCTCACGCCTTCCTCTGAGGCTTCTCCTGGTGTCATTTAACCACTCACGCGTTTACTGTCATGTTATAAAATCTTTGTTAGCCTGATAACTGGTCGCTTGCTCAGTGATGGACCGTCTTCTCGACATGACCCCCCCAGGGTGCCTCTAGGGATTGTATTTCTGCAGTTTCATGCTCCTAATGTGACTTACCCAGATGATTTTCTCGTGTTTGGCGGTGCAACGCTGACTCAGCACGCCTGTCTTCATATCTCCTGCAACATGAGAGGAGCTGAGTCACTGCAGTGGAGGGGAACCCGTCTGTGGAGCCGAAGATGGAGCGGCGACGTCATCTCTGCTGCTGGAACGAATTAATGAGACGCAGAAAGAACCTGCAGCGAGGAATCCCGTCTTTGAGGACGCAGCTGCCTGCGTCTTCACAAGTCCCATGAAGGAGACGTCCTGACTGGCAGGCAGTCGTTACCTCAAGGTCTCAGCTTCATTTAGCCTCCGCTCCGCTCTCATCGGACCCTCAGTGTGACATTACACGTCCCTAATCCAGTTCTGGGGCCACTGACATTTACCACATTACCATGGCGATATAAGCCTTTTATCATGTGGCCCCTCCCCCCATCCAGCATCTTACAGTAACAGTAGGAATCAGCTTAGGTGCAATTTCAGAGGTATCTTGGGGGGGTTCCTTCTCAGGATCATCTCGTTAACAGTGATGATAGATGTAGTTGGTGTGTTATCGATGCCCAGCTGTAAAATGTTCATTTTTCTTTTTAACAAACTGGTTCAGTTTTGGGGAAACGACTCTAACGAATCCCCTGCAATTTGTTCAACGTAAAGGATACAAACAGCTGCCTGATAGGAGACATTTTACCGCTTCATTTGTTATTCATCTTTATGAATTGTCCACACAGGTTTAGTGCAAAAGCTGTACTTGGATGTGGTTCTGTGATGTCACAGAACCCTGAAAAATCTGAACGGCTCATTGAATTAGAAACCGCTTTAGACAGAAAGGAGGATTTATCTTCATTATTATCATTATTATTACTCTTAATAACATGTCCCTGTTTTACTTGTCAGCTGTACTTGGGAGAGTTTTGTTACCACTCAGAGAGAAATGAGTCATCATGATCGATCACATGGTCACCAACTCCTCAAGACAATTAAACTTCCTCTCACTGGTGATTCATGGGCGACTGCAGCGGAATTAATGGAAACAAATAAAACTCAGCGGCGCTTCGCAGCTTTGTAGCTGCTGTGGTGTGGTCATGTGACTGTTGAAAGAGCTGATGATTCATCAGCTGTGGAGGATCCTGCTGCAGGATGACTGACCAGAGACCCCCCCCGCCATCCTCCCTTTCTCACTTTCACTTGAAGGAAGACACTTGACGAATGTTGAGACTGATATTGACAGAAAAATATGTAAGACATATTTCAGGATGAAGGTTTAGTCTGCGATGATTGATGTGTTTTTTTCTTCAATTGTCTATAATTTTACTTGTTGCGTTTGTTTAAACCAGAGGTGTCAAACTCTGTTTCATCCCAGGCCACATCATCACCATGGTTACCGCGACAGGGTCACATCATTAACTTGGTTACTCATAAAGGGCCACATCATCACCATGGTTACTGATAAAGGGCCACATCATCACCATGGTTACTGATAAAGGGCCACATCATCACCATGGTTACTGATAAAGGACCATATCATCACCATGGTTACCGTTAAAGGGCCATATCATCACCATGGTTACCAATAAAGAGGCATATCATCACCATGGTTACTGGTTGCCAACCAGCTGCTCTCCATCTCAGTTATTCCACCTCTTCTTATTGGTCCAGATGAGGCTGGTTTATCTGTACGTCACATTCCGTACACAACAGCAACTCAAAGTGCTTTATAAAGACATTAAGATGAAAGATTTTAAATAATAAAATAAAAACAACAAATGTGTAACTGGACAGAAAAAGGTTTAAAACATAGAACTGTAAAAACAGTGACTGAAGAAAGGCTTAAACAGAAAACAGCAGAGTTTCCAGTTGAACCTTAAACATGTCTTGAGTTGGAGAAAACATCTGGTATCAGAGGAGGTTTAATCCATCCAGGTCCAGCAGAGGAGATGAATGTTTGGTCCTAACTGGAGCTTCTACCAGCTGACTGCTACCTGAAGATCTCAGAGCTCTACTGGTTTGGATTCTGGACCCAGATTATTCAGGGATCACTAAACTAACAACACTTTAAAGTCTATTCTGAATGTAACTGGTAACCAGTGGAAGGACCTCAGAACACCAGTAATGTGTTCAGATTTTCTGGTTCTGGTTCAAACTCTGGTTTGGATGAGCTGGAGACCAGCTAAAAGAGCATAAGATGAAGATGAAGAGTTTGACACCTGTGGTTAGATGATGTCATGAATACTACCACACTTTTGGGAATCAGTATTTTTTCCAGCTGGTTATTTTTTTTGAAGCGATTATTAGATGTAACGAGAACACTCGGAGAGTGTCCTGCAGTTCAAGTGCCTGCTCTGTCCAGATGTTTAACCATATCATCGTCCTCTCACTTATTTTATGTTTTGTGTCATTTTTCTTTCTTTTTTTTCTTTTTAAATTTTGACTGTAAACGAAGGCTTTTAGTGACCTGAAGTCACATCTAGAGATGAACCTTGGAGATGGAAACCTGACCTTCTAGAGACATTTGTGTCAGAGTCATCGTTTCCTGCGTGATTTTTGTCGTCCTCTCCGGGATGTTCTTGGGTTGGCTGCAAGAAGCTTCGGCACACCTGTCGATCATCTGCAGGGCTCTGACCGGTTCGTGCACGCAGAAGTGGAAACCACGCCAGAAGCTTTAGGGCCCAACCAGACTACCAGGGGTCCAGAACTGAGCAGTAACATGGATCAGCGTACGGTCATGTAGCACCATGGAGGTTCTTCTCGTCTAAAGTTCATCAGCTCTACTGGACAGATGTTTTGCATGTGCAGTAGTTTGATCATGTAGCTCCACTGAAGAGGATCACAGGCGACATCATTTTATTACTTGATCCAGATTCATCAGGACCTGGACCTGGTCCCCCACAAGCTGAATGTGGTCTGTAGATCCTGACTGTGTAAAATGCATTCTTAGACTTGATACCAGATACAAAAATATGCTATAAAATGTAAAAAAAAAATCTGTGAAGGTGAAATAAATATCATTAATAAAAATGATAATAAAAAGGATGTTTTTGTCTAATTTGTTTTTGTCCTTAAACTGAAAAGAGAAGTTTGATGTTTATTTAAAGTTAAAGAACGGCTCCTTATAACTCCTAAACAGTTGGACGAGGATATTCCGACACGTTCATCCCAATAAAAGTCCCATTCTGACGTTTCCTGGACCTCCTTCAGCGTTGATTACAGCTCACGTCCACCATCATCCTTTCAACCAGCTCTGACAAACACACCTTCTCTACGGTGGACTCTCAGTGGGGTTCAGGTTTGGAATTTCAATGGGGTTCAGGTCTGAACTCTCAGTGGGGTTCAGGTCAGGACTCTTTCACAATCTGAACCTGATGAATCCTTTATTGTCATCTTGGAAAATATTTGTGTCATCAGTACAAAAAACATCCAGTGATGGACTAACCTGCTGGACCTAGACCTGATTCTAGCCCTGATCCTAGACCTGGACCTAGACCTGATTCTAGACCTGATCCTAGACCTGGACAGGTTCTAGGACTGAACTGCTCCCAGACATCAACACGATTATAAACTGATGCTTGAAGAATCAGTGAACTTCAGGAAGGAGCCAAACCTGCGAGAATGAGAGCTTCTTCATCATGAGGACCTGGTCTCAGTCTTCCTCCTCAGATCCCTGAGTTCCTTCAGGACCTGGTCCCAGATTTCAGAACCTTGTTGTTTCATTTTTAGTTTTAGTTTTCCTCCTCAGATCCCCGTCCCTGAGCTCCTGCAGGACCTGGTCCCAGATTTTTTCTCCACGCTGTCCTCTGCAATCATCGTACATGACGGTCTTGAAGAAACTTATTTATTTATTTAGATATTTTGTCTCACATTTGCCAGAACGGCTTTAAAGCTCAGAACCTCGTAGCAGGACCGAGGCCGGGCCACGTCTGAAGACCGTCTGACGTGCACGACTTGTGAAACGTTTTAAATCTGGGAACTTTAAATCTCGCGTCTCCCGTGGTTATCGCTGTCGAGCTGCGTGCAGCATGTTTGATCTCATCCTTCTGGCAGCTCATCTTTTTTGTGAACATCTGGGCAGCGTTAAAGTAGTTTCATTTCCAGCGAGAAGCTCCAAAGTTGTTTGGTTCAGAAGTTACTTTCCTGTTACAGTAACAGGAGTGTTGACCATGTGGCTCCTCATGTGATCTGACAACATTAAGAGAAAGTAATTCAGCTTTGATGTCTGCAGTGAAGCCAGCAGCTGCATCTTCATCCTCTCCTCACCTTCTTCACGCTGAATTTTTTCTTAACTGGGTTCAGTTTATTTGACATCAAGTTTCTCAGTTTAAATCATCTGATTCAAGCTACGGAGGCCGTAACATGACAGCCGAAACAAAACTTAGAACTTACGGCCACAAATCTTCTTTCACTGGTATTTTTGGTATTTTGAGGCCTCAAATAATTATTTAATGACTATAAATTAATATTCAGTGTCCTTGGATATTATTTTGAGGCCACAAAATACACATTTGTGGCCACAAAACAATAGTTTTAGGTCACAAAATACCAGTTTGAAGTCACTTTAAGGCCACAATTTAAAGTTTTATTTGTAATGTCACATCTGGGGCTCCATAAAACTGCACAAGTAAGCAGACTCTAAAAAGTGATTGAAAATAAGATTCCCCAGAAATAAATAACCTCTAAATTAAGATAAATCTCTTGAAATAAACTTAACTTTTTTGTGCTATATTGATTTCACATAATAATTTTATTTATGTTGTTATTCATATCATTAGTCTATTAAAAAAAAACATTTATTAAATCCTCTTTCTTTTTTCTCCTCCCTCACTTTCCACAAAAAGCATTTGTTAGAAAAGATCTCAAGCAAATGAAAATAAAATGCTAAAACCACAAAGTATGAAGTGGTGGTCTGGCAGCCAAACGGCGGTTCAAATCAGGACCATATGTAATCCCAGTGTGGTTTTACGACAATCTGATCAGCCCAACATCTTGTTCTTCCTCCATCTTGTCAGATTACTCTTCGCAAATAAATCCTCCTCAGACCCAGAAACCACTGCAGGTCGCTGAGTCCGTAAACATCTCGATTTCTGCAGAAATGCTTTCTCCCCCTTTTTAACTGATTTCTACCTGGGTCCCTGGACGCACCGAGGCTGTGTTACAGATGGACTGTACAGTTTTAATTTGTTGAGCAAAAAAGAGACACGAATCATAAACCATTTTCTGGTTTTGTTTTTGATTCCGTCAAGATGAATTAACACTGGAAAAACCAGACAAATGCAATAAAACAAATAAAAAAAACGTGGGAAAAGCAACAACAAAAGAAATCCATCACGCAGACACATTTATACAGAACTCAGAGCCAAAAGAAGAGTCAAACTTTTCCTTTTCTCTTATTAGAAAAACTCAAATCATGCACCCATTAACTTCATTAACTTCTCGCTTTTCAAACTCTCACTTCCTGCACAGTTTACAGAAAAATCTAAATTTTGCAACATAAGACCGAGCTGGAAAGCAACAACGTGGAAGCTGGTTTCAATCTGTCAGTCAGTCAGTTGATCTACATCTGCAGGCAGTATTTTTAGACAAAGCTGTTTTTTTCTTCTCAGAGGATGGAGGATGGTTTAATTCTTCACTCTTATGTCGAAACACCCGACATAAATACACAAGACAAGTTGGCATAAAATACAAAGTATGAACTGAAACAGACAAAAGAAGAACCGTTTCTACAAATGTCTTTGTGCTGTTATAAACATTTTCTTACAAGTCTCTGCAGGGTGAAAGCTGGCGGCATGACTGAGGGCAGCTGTGGGAGGAAACCATCCAGGACAGCATAAAAACCAGTATACCCAGCTTCATTAGTGGGAACATCAACCAGTATACCCAGCTTTATTAGTGGGAACATCTACCAGTATACCCAGCTTCATTCGCGGGAACATCAACCAGTATCCCCAGCTTCATTAGTGGGAACATCAACCAGTATAACCAGCTT
>JBAMYA010046182.1:0-11185 GCA_037176975.1 Arrhamphus sclerolepis | reverse complement strand
CAAATATCACAAAATTTTACTTGTAAAATCACAAATTTAAAAAATGTGACTTTTTGTAAATAAAATAAAGACTCATTTTAATGTAGAATTGCAAATTTTGCAGGATTTTTTCTGTTTAAGAACCAAGATTTTTTTATCATATAATAAAAGTCATATTTGACTTTTTAACTTATAATGATTTTTTTTTTTTGTTGGAAGATGTAAACATTTTACAATATTTTGACACTTTTTTGAGTAAGTTTTGACAAAGATTTGCATCTTTTGGTTGGTTGGTAGATCTGAACATTTCCTTAAACAGTTCAGAACAGTAAACAGGAAGAAAAGTATTACTGAAAACTATAATAATGGAAAGGTGCGCATTTGGAGCAAAATGAACAACAGAAAGTTATGTTTTGCCTTTAAAAAGGAAGAGGAATGTAGTCAATCTTGTCATTTAATTCTCAGGAGGAAACCAGTTGTACTTTCCATAATAATAAATACTGCTATAAAACTCTGTTATGGGAAAAGATGGGATGGCCTCAGAAAAAGAAACAAGCGTTTTCATTTAATGAAAGAAAGAAGAAAAAGAAAAAACTAACAAACACTGGAAGATGGGAGCAATGGAAATATCAAACACAAATGGACTGCTGCGGAGAAGAGAATGAGTGAAGATTACAAAAACAACAAGAACCAATAAGAGAGCAAGTCATCGGGGAAAGTAATGAGGCTGTAATAATAACAACAACAATAATAATAATTTTAAAAAAGAAAGTAAGACAAAACACACAATGAAACTTTCAAAATCAGTTTGCAGGACATGCAACTAACTTTGAATTGGAAGAACGTTGGATCTGTTTAGATATTACACCTAAGGGATTATAACAATAAGGAAAATAAAACATCTAAGAGTAGTTAATCTAAGAAAAGTAGAATCTTTTCCATTATCTATCATCAGTTAATGGAGTGGAGAGGAGTGGACATTGTGGGACAAAGCTAAAATGGCAGAGGTTATAATGGGTGGTGGTGGTGTACTGGAGGTCAATATATTGAAAAGTGTTCCTAATATTTTGTCCCCATGTTAATGGATAGGTATAGGAACAGTATAAAGTATAACTTACCGCTCAATATAATGCATTCAGGTACACCACCACCATCCACTATGATGGTCAACAAAAACTGAAAATGTATAAATTTTGTAAAAAAAAAAAAAAAAAGAAAGAAAAAAAAAAGAAATTATGGCATAGCAGTTGTATTTGATTGCATTAGATTGCACAGGTGCACCTAATGCAGTGGCCAGTGACTGTATATCTACATATAAAATAAAGAATTCATTAATATACAGTATCTACAATAAAAAAAAATTGAAACTGACAGCATCAGCATGCAAAATAGATATGACTGGTAACGGATGTGGTTAACATAACTGTGGGCAAACTGGCAAACTGCACATGACATGGCACTACAATGGGCATGTTTACTGTACAGGTCTATGTAAAGTGACACATGTATAATGTGTCTGCATGCAATAAAAGCATTTTTGTTTTTTGACCTGAGTGTGTCTTAAAAATTTTCCTCTCTCTCAGAAACCACCTTTTGGGAAGAAACCTTGAGCAGGTCCTGGATCAGTCAAGGCACAACATCACCATGATAGGACCACGAAAGAAGGGGGAGAGGCTACAGAAGATGGACAGTGTTAAATGATTCAGGACAATCTGAGACTGAGACAAGACAGACAGGTTGAAGATGCTCAGTGTCCAAATGACTCTCCCCAGCAGCCTAGGAAGCAGCATAACTTGGAGGTGATCGAAGTGACTACAGAGTTAAAAGCTTTATCAAAAGGTCCTCAGCCTAACCTTAAATGTAGAGAGGGAGTCTGCCTCCCAGACTAACGTTAATAATAGATCTGATAACTAAAGGCTCTTCCATCCTTTCGAGACCTGCAGACTCCTGGAACCGCAAGTAAACCTGCATTCAGGGAGAGGATTCAATGCTCCCCTTCTTTTTTTGGGTTGCAATTCTGAAATGAGTGTCAAATCAGCAGAGGAGGCCAAACATAGCTGGGACATCTTAGTCTAGTGCATCATCTCTTTCACCTACCTAGACTCGCTAGAGAGGTCATATCTCTAAATATAGAAATAAAGAAATAAAGTTGGCAACACTGCATTTATCAGCAGACGTTTGGTGCTCTGGCATTTAAGGAGCAGAGTCATTCAGCAGCCAGTGAGCTGCTAGATCTCAGCTATGTCCTGCCCATCTCTGCAGTTGTTTCATGTGGCGCTAATTTGACACTCATTTCAGAATTGCAACCGCCAAAAGAAAAAGTACAACTGAGAAAGACGATTTGAAAACAGAGATGGTTTTAGAACTGATAGAAAAAAAAGAAAAGCGTGGAAAGATGATGAACTCTCGTTTACAGATTTTGATTTCCTTGTTACAGATTCTGAGCTTTGGCTCTCCGATTTTGGATTTTGATTCATAATACATGAGGCTCTGAATTGACGGCATAATTGTGTAACTGTGAAAAGGAATGGAAGTTGACGATATGACAGATGAAGGCAATTTTGAATTTTTGTTATTTAGAAAGAGCAATATTTTACATTTGAGCTTCTTCTTCTATAAATATAGTTCTTCCTATTACAAGACAATGAGGGCCACCCACATCTTATGTTATCACTTTATGAGTTGAAAACATGCACGGCAGTAAAAGCAAGCCAGTATAAATATGTTTCATTGGTAACACAGTGGCGCCATTCAAATCAATTTTTAAATCTCCAAACACAATGCTTCTATTATTTATGGTGCACTTTGCTAATACAATTTTAAAGTAACAAATGGCACAGTCAGGTCAATGAGATACACAGGAGAACATTAAATTTGACAGAGAGTTAATTTAAATTATTATCACCCTACAAAGTAAGTGTTTTGTCACACATGTGAGCGAGTTTTTGGTGCAATGACACCCTCCAGACTTCAGGGTGTGTCGCTGTTAATGACAGTTTCACACCAAAAAAGAAAAAAGACTTTTTGTATTAAATGCATTTGCTGCATCTCTCTCATTTTCCAAAATATATTTGGCATTTTTCAGGCTTTTAACAATTTTTTTGTTTTGTTTTATTGGTATGAGTGTTTGGCTGTGTTTGTGCTTTATGTGAGCTCTGGGCTGTTTATGATGTATCTGATACGAATGACCGCTTCTGCCTCGTCTTCCAGCATTTAAAGCGAATATAAAACACCTGCAATGTGTTTGAAATGAGCGCAACATCTCATCTAATGCTTTTTAAAGTCATAGTTCTGTTTTGTTTTGTTTTGTTTTTAAAAAAACAAAACTTTTTTTTTGACCAGTTATGTTTTTATTGCTTGCAGATTCACTGTTGTGTAAATCTTCCACCGTTGAGTGCTGGCTGTAATTTTCCACTTAACTAACTATAATCTAACATGTGGTCATGGTTACAGATCATGGGTTTGGCTTTTGTTTCCAAAGGGAGACGAGGACCTGCAGATAAACTTGACAGTGGTCAAGTTGTTGTTCATGGCTCCAGGATTGCTGGCCCTCCGGTGAGAGGCAGCTGACAGCAGTTGTTATTTTCATTTTGTCACATCCCAACATGATCCGTGGTAATAAACACAAAATAGGCTTTCAATCTATCAATATTACACAATAATATAATAAACCAATCCGTGCATAGAAATATTAATAGAATTGTTGATGACTGATACCAGTTTAACGAAAAGTAGTTCACAGATGAAAACTTTTAAGTTTGACGCCTGCATTGATCTCAAGTCCTGCCTGTCTCGCATCATGATAAATGTGTGTTATACGTGCGCTTTAATGTGAACCATATTAGGTTTACTTGTAGTAGATTTCCCTGTAAAAACAGGGTTGTCTTGCTTTGCCGATTGTAAAATATTTATGACTTCTAAACGCCACTGCATGTCAGAATAATAAACTAATAATGCAGCTATAAAAACAGCAGTTAGTTCAGGTCATGACAAGACACACACACACGCACATGCACACACAAGCCTCGTCATTAAAGTTTGTGTGTAGTAGCTTATAAAAACAAAATTTCTTTTGCCTAGTTTAATACTGGAGTAAAATAAACATATTCATTTTGAAGACCATGTTATCCAGCTCCGAGGGGATTTCATTGCCAGAAACATGAAAATGAGTCTAAGTCTCCATTGGTGTAAACGGCCACTGATGAGACGTTGATATTATTACCACTTCAATAGGGCAGGGAAAATATGCCCATCATAGCTCCAAATGGCTGTAATAATTTCAAATAACAGAGAATCACAAAGAGAAAATGAGAAGTCCCTCCTGCATGTGCTGAGCCCGCTAGACGAGCCCTCCCTGACAAGCGCCTGCAGTAAGGCTGGCTATTGGGCCATTGGGTATAACCCTAGTCCAGACAGACATTGAGCTTTTTGATATATTTCTCATGGAACTGTCAAATCATCACCAATATGCCATGAAAGACAGCTGGCCCAGACAACAAAACACTTGGGATCATTCACACAAAGGAAGTAGCAATTCAAGGAGTGAACAGGTTTTCCTCTACAGGGTGGCTGGGTTCCCAATCTTTTGGCTCTCTTTTGCAATTAAAGGAAATCAAACTGTACAATCTGAAATGAGTATATCATTAATTTACAGCATGTTACTCTGTGCATTAAATCGTGGCTATGACAGAAGTAAACTCAAGTGTATTTCACTCTATAAACACAGCATCATCATGTCATCAATATGCATCCACGCTAGGTGGTTACCATGGCACCAGTGAGTTGAACATTAGTGAGAGTGGAGTTCAAGTAGTCTGATAGTTCAGAGCCACATCTGGCCAACTGCTGCTTCTCAAACAGCATCTGCACGCAGCTGGTTAGCGCTACAACCAATTAGAGCAAGGAACAAGTTGATGCATTCAAACTAGTCAACGGGAGACTGTTGTGGAGAGCCACCAATATAAGCCATATGTAATCCAAGAACTGTTGCTGTTTTGACAGAATTTGAGAATAATTGGTAAATATAAAACACTCCACCAATATCTTAGGAAAATGTTACTTTTGGTTCTCTCTAGCATAATCAAATTTAGATTACTTATTGAATAGCTTCCTTTAATGTTCGGAACTGCTTAACAAATTCAAATTTACCAGCGATCATCAAGATTTCTAGGCTAGTGTTCATGTACTTTTGAAATAGAAGTGAAAAGAAGAGGAATTTGCCTTTCTTCCAGTTCAGTATTTTTCTTTTCCGTTACATTTGGTGTTGTTGTTGTTGTTATGCTACTGGATGTGTAGACATGTTGACATAATTTCATGGTGAATTCCTTTTGACTGAGGAACTGACAGAGATCAAGTCACAACCTGTCTTTGATTGCAAGCTGGTTAAATCTGTTCATCTTTGTTCCTGTCTCACGGTAAGGTTTATTTATTCATTTGTTCCAACAACTTCAACGACAACAACGACAACTTCATGGGAAGGTGTTTTGGAAATGTCCAATCATTTATATTTATAATATTTCTCAGCTGCGCGGGAACGCCTGGTTTTTGCATCTATGACAACTGTAGAGTGAGTGAATACTGAGTACTGATTGACCACTGCCTGGCGACCTGTCCAGGGTGTACCCCTGCCTTTTGCCTGAAGACAGCTAGGATAGGCTCCAGCAGACCCCTGTGAACTTACATGGGAATAAACGGGTATAGATCAGAGGCAATTTCTCTAAGACTGCAAGGGAAGATCAGCTACCCCTAAAATGTCAAAAATTAAATGGTCAAATATGTACAGTTGTGTTAACATTTCATTGACTACAAATGTGTTAGAGCACATTCATCTTGAAGACAAGTTCATTCAGAAGCATCAATGCCATAGAGTTCAAGAAATCGTTTTTTATACGGTCTATGATCAGTGCATTTACCTGTAGAAGTTGAGCTTCCATTCACTTCAATGGGACTGCATGCAACAGTTTTATTTCATTGCCTCAAAACTCAATGGCCATTGGATAAATGGCACAATTTTGTCTTGCCCCCGAATGCTCAGCTTCTCTAGGGGTGAATGGAGCTGTGGGCTGACTTGGACGCAGCGCTTCCGCATGATGATTGGAGGATCATTTGAAAGGCTGAATCCCCTTTTTATTGACAGTTATTTTGAGATATAAATTGTCAATCATTGGGAGCTCAGTCCCAGTTTTTGCTAGTCAAAAGACAAACTACAATCCATTTCTTGGGATCTCCTTGGTGACATTACTTGACAATTTCCATTGTTCATTTCTTACATTGAAAATAAAACACACTCAGAGTAATACCTTGTTTCAGTTTAAGTTTGTTTGATTAGTTCGTCCACTGACCGTTTTCTTGAATCGCATGTGGGAAGGAGAGGGAGAGAGAGGCCATACCACTGAATGCCACAAAAACAGTAAAAGCTGTGGGTCAAACTTTTCTGTCTGCCACTATCAAGCACCACATCACAAAAGGAAAGGAGAAGGGGAGAAAAAAAACAAAAACAAGAAACTCCTGCCATTCGATTCATGTCTGAATTTACTTATAAATAAATTGAAAAATTTTTTGATGTAAGCTGACAATGAGCTTCCCCTCTTTGAAAGACCAGCAGCCGCCACTGGTATAGATAATGGATGGATGATGGATTGACCATCAGCTGTGGTTAATGGTTCATTGTTAATCACTGTAGGTACAGCCCTGGCTCTATAAAACGGAAGCAAACCAACATGTTGTGCTGTTTTTCATGACAACAGTGATGTTACGCTTTAAGTCTTGCAAACATGGCAGTTTGAAAACGTTTTTTAAAAGGATATCAACACAAGCAAATTTCTTGAAAAGGCACTGAGTGACTTTTTTGGTTGTTGTTTTTTTGGGGTTTTTTTCCAGCTGAAACAACAGACCAGCAGGAGTGTTCTATGTGCTACCTTCTGTTTACATAAAAGGTGGTGTGCAAATAAAGTAAGTGATTGATGGAGGGAACCCTGCAGGGTGCTCTGCAAACAGGAGGGCAACTTGTAATCTGAAGAAACGGAGCACTGTAGCCTCATTATCTCATCAGGGTTTTTAGTTTGTCAGCTCTTTAAGTTCCAGTATGGCATCCCGCTGGTCACAAAGACATCTGCTCACTGCCCAAAATTATTCAGGCTTCAGCATTTTTGACCACAAAGATCATACACATATTGCCAGCCTACATATAATGCCCTGAAATAAATAAAAATATGAACATGTCATATTATAAGGACAAATTGTCAAGATGCATTTGAACCCTAAAAATTTTTAAAATGGGTTTACAAATTATATAGCCCTACATTATAAATTACCTTTCCTACCAACATGGACGTGAATGCCCTTGAATTATAAATGAATTTATAACTTTTTCTTTTGGTAAACTGCTGTAAAGAGTCATGAACCAGTTGTTGCAGAGGAATTAAGTGATCTAAAACTGAAGTGATTGATATGTTTTGTCAGATATTTACACGTTGAGTTAAATGACTATTTGCTTGACATTTCAGTTTTTGTTTAAGATGTAATGACTCAAACTGACATCAAGAAAGAGTCGCTATTATTTTAACACAGAAAATGACTCACTTAACTGTAAGGGGTGTAAAAATATGTGAATGTGTGCAATCTACTGTTATCTAGTTGTGGAAACTGTGGAAACCTAAATGGCTCCAGGTTTATCAGTGACCGAGCATTGAGGCTCTGCACATCATTTTTACCACAGATTCCTTTTTTTTTAATCAGTTAAAATGATTCAACACCTCTGACAACTGAGAACACCTCTGGAGCAGGTTGGGGTGTGCCACAGACAACCTCTGGGATACAATGAGATGCAGGCCATGATCTCGGCCTTGGCAGAGGTGTAGTCCTCCTCTTCAAAGCAATGCATATTCTTCTCTACTCCTGGGAAGATGGCAACGTCATTTGACGTAGCCATTGATTTACAGTTGGTCTGTGGTACTTCTTCCAGTACTGTGATATACAACATTTCATTCATTCATTCTTTGTATAATTGTGTCTCTCAGGGTAGAGCCCAAACAGAAACAGTTTAGGGTCCATGATAATACATTTACTAATAAATTTTTCCATCACCACTTTGACCTCTGCCCAAAAAAGTATTGTTTTTTCACAATACCACATACAATGTACTAATGTACCTCTCTGAGTTATACATTTTGAGCGTACATCATGTACATTGCCATTATATCTATTTATATTTTTTGGTGTTATATACACACACGTCAACCATTTAAACTGTATCAGTTGAAGGTGTGTATTGACTGATCAGGTATGAGCCGAAGAGCAAGTTTCCTGCTAATTTTCCTCCATCAGATCTAATGATAGATCATCCCTCCAAGCTCTAAGTCTGTCATTGGAACCTTCAGAAACCTGAGATATCATTAGGTTGTAAAAATCTGAGATTATACCTTTTCTTTGATTTATCCAACGCCTTCTCAGCGTCTAGTGATAGAAGGGCTTTATCTGCAGCTCCATTATTACTGTGTATTACATTTAACACTCTATGTTGTGGCAGTCTGTGTTGAAACCCTTTTGATCATGGTTAATTATACTTGGTAGTATTTTTTTGAAGTTGCTTAGGCAATATTATTGCAATAATATTGCAATAATCAAATCTGAATTTAGCAAGCTAATTGGTATGGAATTTTCACACTTATTGGATGGCTTACCTGGTTTTGCTATAGAAGTGTGATCATGGTCAGATTTAATGACCATATTTAAGGAGAGAGACTGTCAGATTTAAAAGTTTCATTAAACATATCGTAGGGGAGCATATAATTTTCTTTTACATTTCTTGAATAGGTCTATTGGAAGTTAATCTGGCCCTGCTGTTTTGCCCGATTTCATATCTTCTATTGCGAGTTCTATCTTTTGTCAAACAGAACTTAAATCACAAAAATACAGACATTCAAAGTAAAAGAGGAAGTAAACAAAATGGGGGATGAGGAGAACCGAGAAAAATTCTGAAAAAAACTCTAAAACCAAACCAAGATTTGGAAAATTTCACAAACACTTGCATAACTGTGTAATAATTATGTCACTTGTATTTTATTTCTTATTTTATTTTATTTTATTTTTTTGCCATTTTGTTGCAGTCTACTGTCTGGAATTGGTTTTCCTTGTTCAGTTTGTTGTTTTTTTGTTGTTGTTGTTTTCTTTTGGTTTTAACTGTATCTAGTACATATGATGTGAACCTGTCCCCTTTGAGTTTTTATTTGGTGGAACTTATTACAACGAGCTGAACCCATAAATATCTAGATGAAGGTGCAGAGATGTTTGTCTGGATTCTCACATGATACACAAGAGACATGACAACTGTCACCAGAATTGTAAAGGCGATGCTGCTACGAACAACACTGACAGGGAGGCGCAGGGGTTTTTCACTTTTGTGGCACAGCAGTTCAACACAGCAGCAGACAGCAACCTACTGAAGATCTGAAGATGAATCACAGTTAAACTAAACCTGTCACATATAAGGGTTTAGAGGCCCTCACTAGCTTTAGCAGCAGGATAACAAAACAGGCAGTATTCTTATCTGTGAAATATTTTCTCTACTATTTTCAAGGCCGTGGTATCTTATCAGAGTCAAAGAACTTCCTGGTTGAATCTTAATCTGTTTCCTGCAGCTGTACAGAGAGGCCAGAGAAATAATTGTCTATAGCACCATGCCATATCTGTGAACAGCTCATGTCTGAGGAATTCTGCACAAGCCCATCTATTGCCCAGGAGGTACCCATTGTGCAGAGAGAGGAAGCTTCACCCTGAGTCACTGAACAGAGTTGGCATAGTTGCAAAGGGATCCTTATCTTATCTCAGAAAACACCCACAGCTCATCGCTATCAGGGGTTAAGAGAAAACATTGGAAGTGCAGCTAGAGAATTCCTCTCTAGGCCTAAAGCAGTGTAACTAAATGGATAGCAGCACGAGGAAACTTGGGAATCTTTTCAAACCACAAGTAAGCCTGTAATCTAAGAGCAAAGTGGGATAATATGAAACAAGGAGATCTTAAAGATGCAATGGAGATTGGTCTTTTTTAAGAGCAAATTAACAGGATGCTAAAGTTTGTAAAATGTTATTTATTGTGCTAATTCTCATCAGAACCCCTTGTTTCAGTATTCTTGATCAACTTGAGGCTTTTCAGAAACATGTCAAATACACGTGTCAAACTCAAGGTCTGTGGTCCGAATCTGGACCATTACGTAATTTTATATGGCTCTTGTGTGATCTTGAAGGGCAGATGATTGTCTTAAAATAAAAGTGCATGCTCCTTCTTGGCATTTACTGAAATTTGCTTCTTTTTTTTTTGTTATATAATTTTATGTCAAAAAGTTGTAATTTTCCATAAGTCTGTTTTACAAAAACAAAAGAAGTTTTGATTTTTACAATCAAAATATGATATTTACAAGATCTACTACTACCATTTCACTTCTTTCTTTCTTTCTTTTTTTTTGCGATATACTGTTGTTAATCCCCGTGGGGAAATTCATTCTCTCCATTTAACCCATCAGGGCTGTTGGGCCCAGAGCAGTGGGCTGCCACGGTGCAGCGCCTGGGGAGTGGGTGGGGGTTTCAGGTGCCTTGCTCAGGGGCACCTCATCCATGGATGCAGATGTGGGGAAGCACTTGTTCAGGCACATAAAGTCACAATTTTAAAAGAAACAATTTCAATTATGTGAAATTTGATATTTTATAAGAAAAAAATTTTGTATTATGTTTAAAAGGTCACAATTTATTATTGTTATTATTAATATTAATAATAATCATAATAAACTGAAGATTTTTTTAAATAACCAAAAAAAAAATTTTTACAGCAAAAATTCTTGTGAAAAATATAAAGCTCACAATCATACATTAAATTGCAATTTTATGTCACAAAGCTGTGAGTATTTTGCAAAAGTCAGTATTTTGCTCCCAATATTCTCAATTTTACTACAAACTTTTGATTCCTTAAAAACGGTTATTTAACATTTTTGTTAACTGTTATATTGTTAATTTACCCTTTCTTCTTGGTGTAAACCAAAAATGTGCCTGACCCTGACAATATTAGTCACTTATTTATTTATTTTGAAATACATATGCATATACATAGCTATATATATATATATATATATATATATATATATATATAAATACAATGTCAAAAAAGAAAAGAAGACATACTCGGAAAGGAGCGGGATGAAGTTTAACTTATATA
>JBAMYA010046181.1:0-11185 GCA_037176975.1 Arrhamphus sclerolepis | reverse complement strand
GAGTTTGGAGTGTGACTGTTTGAGGTTGTGGACAGGTGTCTTTTATGCTGGTAACCAGTTCAAACAGGTGCCATTAATACAGATAACGAGTGGAGGGCAGAGAAGCCTTTTACAGAAGCCAGAAATCTTGCTTGTTTGTAGGTAAACAAATACTTATTTTCCACCATGATATGCAAATAAATTCTTTAAAAATCAGACAATGTGATTTTCTGGATTTTTTTTCTCCTTTTGTCTCTCATAGTTGAGGTGTACCTATGATGAAAATTACAGGCCTCCCTCATCTTTTTAAGTGGGAGAACTTGTACAATTTGTGGCTGATTAAATACTTTTTTTGCTTCACTGTATGAGACAATAGCCTCAAGTAGTAGGTCGCAAGCTCGACCCCTGGCTCACTGATGCCCGTCCCGATTGTTGCTCTCCACCTTCAATAAAAGGCCACTAGAGCCAGAAAAAAAAACTGCTTCAAATGTTTAGCATGGGCTAAATGTAATGTGACGTCAAACAGTCCAAAACAGTTTTGTTGATCCTATTAGAAATTCTGCAGCTATCCTGGTTGCTTTGAATTGTGATTCGGGTATGGAGTCATTGCATAGAGCCCGCCTCCAAACTGTTTTGATTGGCTCAGTACTTTGCACACCACTGGAAATGACTGTGAAAAGGAAAATTTCTGCAATGTGAATGGATGTGGTTGGACAGGCTGTCAAGTATTTCAGTATTTTATAAATCCATGCGCTGCCCACCAAGAAGCTAGAGGCTCACAGGAAGTAATCCAGACTCCTTCAAAATAAAACACAGAAGAAAGGCTTCAAAGAAAAGCAAAATCAACGAAACCGAAGAACCATAGCATGTATGCTTTGCTCTTTTGCCTAATTACACTAACTTCGTTATTTCTCTGTGCAGGGTTATGGCTAATTGATGATAACATCAAGGTTGAGAGGAAGCTAATTAATATTCTTTTAAACACAAATGAAGCAGAAACTATAGAAATCCCAACAGAAATTCTTGTGAACAGTGCTCACTTTTCTGTCTCTGGAGGCAGAGGATCTTTCAACACAATGCTTCAGAAATTGCATGTGTCATTATTTTTGTCTGTTTCAAATATCAAGAAATGGCCTCAGGTTAATAGGGAGATGAGATCAAAGCTGACCAAGAGCGGTTCACACACAGAGGCCACTGACAATGGCTCTCCGTCTGCACCTGTCCCCAGGCTGGAGTTAGATGACATTTAAAAGGAGAAATCTGGATTGCATTTTCTCTCTCTTTTCATGGCTCTGCAGGAGCTCCACTTGACAGACACAAGTCTTAGATGAGCTCTACCTTGATTTTACATTAGAGCATTTTTTTTTTTGTTTTGTTTTTTTAATTCTGCATCACATTGCGTGCTTAGAATATGTCACGGTGCCCTTACTGCAAATGAGAGTGCACGCATGCATGCACGTTTTAGCATGGCAGCTTGTCTATCCGCCACGGTAACATCGTACACTTCTTGACTTCAGATCAAGCTGGATGACATTTCAGATTTTTCACAAAAACACCCTCCAGGTTCATTTGAGTTAAAAGATGAATGTGGAAAAAGGGGGAAAGAAGGTCGGGATGACTTCAGCCTCCCCCGCCCCTGTTTGGAGCTGAGAACCATCGTGGTGTACAGAAGAGGGCTCGGGAGATGGAGCCAAGTGGGAGTAAAGAAGTAGAGAGAAATGGGAGCAGGAGGTGGGGAGGGTGTGCGGTGCTGGTGTGAGGATGAAAATTGATTTATTGCACCGTTGATGAGGAGCGGCATGCCAGGAGACAGTGGGTGCTCTCCAAGTCTTTGCTGCAGCAACATAAAACGAAACAGTGGCCCTCCCTTTTGTTATAATTGCTGCGGCGATCTCAGCAAAGGCTTCAGGGCTCTGTGTGAAGTTTCATACAAAAACCAGACTGTTGCAGCTCTGCTTGTTATTTTTAATTTCTATGTTTACAAGTATAGACATGAGACGAGCTTTTTTGCTTGAAGTGTAAACATTAACCCTGCACGTAGAGATCAAACACACAAAAAACTATTTAAAAAAATGCAATTCATATAGGATACACATTTGTTGATTTATCATCGTCACCTCGGAGCAACAACATTCTAACGGCCATTTTTGAATTCAGTTCAGTCATTCATTTAACCTGCGTTTCATGAACATCAGAGTGTGACTTTGAAATAATCTTTTGATACTGTTTATTCAAGTTCACACAAAAAAATGGAGGCATAACATGATGTTTTAACCTTTCTACTGAGCCTTTCAGCCTTTCCTGTCTGACATTTATCGAGCACAAAAGAAATACCTCACACTTTCAAGGAGATTTAATTTTCTTCATTTGGAGGACATTTGTCATAGAATCATGATTAAGTGAATATTAGACAACATGTTTGTTAAATACATGCAAAAGACTTTCAATTGATGCAGCAGGACCCAGTTAGGGTTTACTATGTGCAGCACACACGTTTAAGCACCACATGTGCAGTCTGCAGGATTACGCCGGCCACTTTTGCGGAGAGCTGCAGCTTTGACAACACAGGAATTTTCTTGAGCGCCTCAAAAAGCTTCGGAGCATGCTGCAGTTGTTTAAAGCAGGCACAGCACAAGGGTGGGGTGGAGTTAGCCAATGATGCTGACAAAGGTGGTGGTAAGCTTGTTTTTCTGTGTGTGTGTGTGATATGCTTCCATGTGTGGACGTCGAACTGGATCTGACACAGGCTGAGAATTCAATAGCATGAGATGCTGTTTTTCTTTGACATCCTCAAATGTCATATCCGATGATCATGGGTAATTTTTCCATCAAAATGTCTCAGGCAAATCAAAGCAGATCCAACAATGCTCTATTGTGCCACCACTAATGATACTTGGGATGACAAGATGCAAGAGAATAAAAAAAAGAACAAACATTAAAACAAATCTTTAGTACACATTGGCTGGTTTTGAACAAAGCCCTTTATGAAATGGATGTTTTGTATATATTTGTATAAATTTACTGACATGAATGCGATTTAATGTTGTGAATAATGATTCATGAACAAAAATCCATCTAAAGGTGACCAAACAAACAAGCAAATCACAAACAGAAATAGCTCTGGACACTTCGAATTAGTGGGTTTGTTTATTGTTGCATAGAACTGATCGCTGTTAATATGCATCAGGCTACCGCTCCATGAAAAAAAACAACGTTGTCAGCTTCCACCAAAACAGCGGGACGACAGTTGATGACAGTGTTAAGTACTGGGATCTCTCCAGCAACTACAGCTCTTAGAAGTAGAGAGGTGTCTTCATTGAAGTGTGATACATTTCCATTACCAACGTCATAACTCTGTGTCAAGGCTACTTGTGAAATAAAATAAGGCAGAAAGAAAAGGTATGTGAACAATTTGGAATTTAATTTTCTTCTTCTCAAACCATTCTGTGGCTGATTAATTTGATGTTTGGACTAAGCCACGCTGTCATTGCGCTCTTGGATATTTTGGTCACCTTTGGAAATTAATTTTTGCGTTGATGATGGCAAGTGGTTCAGGCCCAGAGGCAACAAAGCAAGCACGGATCATGGTTCTCTCTATACCATCTTTCACCTTTGAGTATTATGTTATTAAGTTGGTAATATGTATTTTGTTGTTTTGTTGTTGTTTTTTTTGCACTGGTCCCAAAACATTTTCCCAGTCATGTTTTACATTGCCAAGATGAGCAAATGACCAGCTATGTGCACCAGATCAGTTTGTCAGCTTCAGTGATGACTCTGAATATGCGTTACCATCTTAAACACATTGCGTTTGCCTGTTAATATTGTGATTTTGATAAAGATCAGATGTCATTTTTTTAGAAATTTAATTCAGAAAACCAGGAGATTCCAGGCCCTCGCAAGCTTTATCTTGCTACTGTATACCTTTCCATTTCACATTACAAATCAGAAAGAAAAATTCACTCTACACTCTTTGAATCAGTGACTTTAGTTTTCACCAGAGTACATACAGCCAACGATATTACAAGCAAGCCAAGCACAAAATTAACATCAAGGCTTTGGCAGCTGCTGCCAAAAGCATCAGCTGCCCAGACCAACGAGTCCCACCATCTTTTTATTTTCTGTGCCCACTTCATGCTGTTTGGGGTCATCACAGTTAATAAATACTGCAAAGTTGTCTTCCTCTTGTCATCATGTTGATGTAGATTTACCTGGATTCCAAGCAGATGTAAAAAATGGAAATCAGAGAACTGTAAATGCCAATGAAGATTAAATTAATACTGCTTAATACTATTTGTCTTTCCATGTATGTTTATATGTTGCTATAGTTATAATTTTGAATGCTAATATTAGTGTTATTAATGCTTTATGGATTGTTTTGGTTGTATATATTCACAATAAAGAAATGTCATGATTGAAAAAGTCAGAAGCAGACAGATAATAAAATAAAGCGGCATTTTTGTCAGTTTTAAGCTTGATGCTCCTTTGAAATTCATCTTTAAATCTATGTAAAGAAAATGGAATCAAGACTGCATCACTTTCTGCTGCAGAGCAACTCAAGAGTTGCCTGTGGTGCCTGAGATCCAGATGAACAGCGAACCCAGGAGGCCTGCAGCAGGCACACAGTGATGGGAATGTAAAATGAGATGAAGAGCTTCCTCGGTGAGCTCGTACAAGCAACAAACCGAACCTTTCGGGAGGGAAAGAGGTTACGTGTTTCATAAGGGCAGTTTTAACCTCCTGTTATGCTCTGCTTTCAAAAAAAGAAAAAAAAAACAGATAAGACACACCCACACTGTTAGGTGGCTCAAAGTCTAAAAACCAGCAAATCAAACACAAAAGTCAAAAGCCATTTTGGCTGTAACAAGAACAGCAACAGTGCTTGCGGCTGGGACTGGTAATTAACCCCAAAGCTGTGCCGAAAAGAGGACAAAAATCCTGCCAGCCTTTAATCTGCTCGTCTGTGGTCGGTAAATAAGAAGCCCTGAGTATCCTGCTTTTTTGAAACACTCTCACAGGTTGGCCTGCCAGGTATACGGGGCATTAATATTGGCTCCGGCAAGAAGCTGTCAGGATTTATTAGTCAGTATCACTGGTACTCAGCCAGCAGGTGTCAGCTCTGGCAGAGAATGAGAAAGCTACATAGATTCAGAGACAGAGATGGCGAGAGAGAGAGTAGTCACTGAACGATAGACAAAGGGAGTGGGGAAAATAGAAAACTGGCTTTTCCTATCTCTCTTTTCTTCATATTTGAAAAGTACCCTTAAAAATACCACTGTGCATATTGCTCCTCTCTTTGTTATGCTCTGGGTAATAATGATAAATGAAGAAATATTCAGTACTTAAATGCAAATGTGATATGAACCTCTGTCAGAGAATGTGGAATCGCTCTGCCTCCAATAAACAGTCCCTTCTCTTTGATCTGTGCGCTGGCCTTCAAAAGTTAACCGTTTAGTGTTTTGCTATTCTTTGGACTACCTTAACATCACTAAGCATTTCCCTCTGTTGCTACGCAACAGCTAAAGCTTAAGGAGTACACAGCCGTTGGGCTGTTAATGAGAATACAAAAGACTCAGCTTCAAATGTCTGCCATTGCTGTAGACAAAAATGTGCTCTCGTGATTTAAGAACTAGATAGAGGATGCTCTTAATTCAAAAAAAAAAAAAGATATATATCAAAAGAAGACAAGTCATACTTTGAATTTCATATTCGTTTCATCTCTGTATATGTGTGTCTTTTTGATTAATGCCTCCACACAGTGACAAGTCCCTGAGGGAATGTAGGCTATAGACACAGTATGTCTCGGAGAAATTGCAGCCAGAAGCTTCACACTGAGATGAAACAATGAACACAGATTGTGATAAACCACAGTTATATGCAGCACTGGACTGTAAAATCCAGAGACACAAAAAGGAGTTTAGGAGTTGGTAAACAGGCTTATATTAATATTTTAATAACCATTATAGATTGCTACCATAATAGATAACTGGAAAGACTACTAGCTAGATTGATCAAACCATAAAAAAAAAAAAAAAAATATTTGATCATTTTGATATTTAATTCATCACTCAGACTGAATAGCATTCCTTGGGGTAATGTAGCGTTGTCACAGTCCAAAACATGCATATTAGGTTAAAGTGGCACAAATGAACTTTTAAGGTCCCTCTATTACTCTGGCCATCCATCCTTATTCCACAGTAATTCTTTTCCTCTTCAATACAAACGGTTCCTCTCGATTCAAATTTGATTTCCATGGGGCCAGAAGTACCAACACACTGTAGAAATGCTGATCAATCAATCAAACAAACTTTATTTATAAAGTACTTTTTGTACAGTTAAGTGCAGCACAAAGTGGTTTACAACGTAAAAAGAAAAGCATGTGAGCCCTGCACAGCCATCTGGCCCTCCCCAACCGGTCACCAAATGTGACCCGATCAACATACAACCCAGCACGACCAAACACAATGCGCTGAAGCCACTAGGAGGAGCCACTGCATTCAAAACATGGGAATCCCCCCAAAATGAATCCCACATCACAACCCCCCCATCTGCAGAAACAAACATAAGACAGGCCCCCGGACACCTGCAAACAGATCTGTAACCCCGGGAGGATGCCCAGGAGGCACTCCAGTCCACCCCCTCCCCCTGCCCACCCACATACTTCCAGGGTGAATGGTTGTTCACCGTGATGAATGACTGCTGTTAGTTTTGCAATTCAAAACTTCCACTGTGTTGTTAAAGATTCTCTCTTTAGTGTTTTGAAGGGTGGCATTATATGAGTCTTTAAATGTAGCCCGCCCTGACTCCATTGCGACTGGCTCGTACATTCTGCACTAGTAGAAATGACTGAGAACAGGAGAGGTAACAGACCTGTTTTCCAGCCGAATGGCTGTGGCTGGCCAGACCATCCCGTTATAGGTCCAGAAGGTAAGCCGTTTTCTGTCACTGTCCAAGATTTACTCTTGTTCAGTCTTTTGCTCTTATTTTCTTTTCCATTATTTTCTCGAGTCTCTTAGTCACATCCAGGACTGCAGGGATGGGTGTCCAAAAATACCTTGGGAAAAAAATAAATAAAATCTTTTTGCTGATTTAACGCAACACCATGCTTTCTCACCATCTTTAGCACCCCTCTGTGGTTGAGAAGCACAATTATCTGTTACCACTATCATAAATATTTTTTCTATGTGAGCCTCCCTGGGAGCAGTGCAACACACCACACGTATATTTGTTGACCAGCTGACAAGAGAAGAATCGGTGAATCCTGAGGGCTCATTTGGAAATAATCAATTCACCCAAGTCGAACATTATCTGACTAGCAGCCTTTTTCTTCTCTCAGCTCACGCCAGCAAGTCTACCGGTCTGATACTGGCTTACTCCATCGTTCTGCCTTTCTTGGTCTTGCCTCTTCCGATGAAAACCTCTTCACTGTCAAGTTTCAAGTTCTGTTGTGTTGCTTTAATTTTTTACTTTAATTTGAACATTTTGGGTTTTCATATCCTTTCAGTCAAAGTACACTGGCATCAATATACTGTGGACCAGAACAATGCTGCTTGGTGGAGGTAACACAAGGGCAGTATAGCTCTCGTTTCCTTGCTCCATATCTAGCTGTGAGTAATCAGCACAAAGAAAAAGAGCTTTTTCATTATTCATTGCTGTAAGTGTTCAGTTTAAGTGTGAAAATTGTGGAGGTCCCTTAGTCTCTAATGAAATCTTAAAAGCGCAGGTCCCAGGGCTAGTCCCTCTTTTTTTTCTTCATTCTTGGCAGATGTACTCATAAGGAAGCTTATTTCCTTTAAAATTCAATGTGTTGGGAAGTGCTGAGAAGTTGAACTTTGTACAAGCTACTCTGGAGAGTTGAATGTCCTAATATCATCCTACATGCTCAAGGTGAGAGAGCACGATTAACACCGTTTATTTCTGAGAAGGTCCTTGCAAACAAATTGAGGTTAAACACTTCAGAAAACATTCATTCATTTTCTCAGTCATCACTGTCAGTATTTCTTAGGTTATTGTAAATACAGAAAGATTATTGAAATCAGAAAATGCACAATGAATAAATTGTGTCCTTTACCAAGATAATATTCAAGGATCTAAGATTTTGTGTGGTAAAACAAAATCTACTACTTTTGCCAAAAAATTAATTAAACATATTCAACTCTTTAAATATCTGCAAGAGACATGCATCACATTTTTTTAAAAACATGCCTGAAATTCATTATTTCTTTTTTCTGTATTATGTATTTGAGAAGGAGAGCACATTAAAATGGCAGAGAGACCAAAAGGTGATGAAAAAGAGGTGTCAAAATCCAAAAATGTCAAATTAAACTGTAAAACCAACTGAAAAAAGAGAGACAACTTGTACAGAAATCAGTTCAGCTGACAGCAGCTGAACTGACAAAGGGAAGAAGGAAAAATTATGGTATGAAAACATGACACCAGTTGAGGCAATGAAAATAAGTAAAGGGATCATGACGAACAAAGGAGGTACAAGAGGGCAAGTCACAAATTACAACCCAGAATCTGAAAAACATTTGGCCGCGCGCCTTTTATTTAACTACTGTCACCGTGAATCTAAAATATTTCAGTTTTGTCTCATCAGTCTCATTAGCTTAATTTAATATATTATTATACATCTGTTTTTTAATATACATACACTGCACTTTACCTCCAAAGAAAGTTGGGACCACTTTATAAAGTTGCCATTCCTTTTCAAAGCACTTAAAAGATGTCTGACATTGGTCTGATTTGCATGGCAGGTCTTGATGACCAATCCAGATTTTTATTTACCTAAAGAAAGGGACCCCATATCTGTCATCTTCATTTACACCTGGGGAAACAACATAGATGAGGGTCTGCTGCTGAGGCAGAAAAATAGGAAGAAAATGATGAATGAATGCAGGTGAAATAGATGATGTAGCACATTGACGCACATCGTCAGTGTTCCACACTATATCCACATTTATGCTTCCATCTTGTCAGTTTAGTAAAAGCACACTGACGTAAAACTCCAAGTCTGCCTCGTTGTTCTTAAAGCTGAGAAAGACACAACAGAATATATTATTCAAGTCTTTGCTTTCTGAAACATTCTTGTAGGGCATCAAAGGATTAAGAACTTTTCAAAGCAGAGAAGAAAGAGAAGAGCTTGTCTGTCTGTGTTTCCATCATTTGTCGCTTTTTCAAGGACATCTGAGTCACACTAACAATGAAAATTCAATCTGTCCACTTAGATGGCAGACCCAAATATATCTCTCTTGTATTCATATTAGATTTTATTTCCAAACACTCACGGGCTCTAAAACCAATCTGCGAATATCAAAATCCATGCACTTTACTGTCTACATACCCACCAGTCATTTTTAATCTGTGCCACATAGGAGGAAAACCAGGAAAACCTGCGTCACTTGAACCCTGATGTGTAATTGTAATCACTGGGAATGCTAAATAGGTAGGTTTTCATATACTTTTTGTTCCACTTTCTTGCAAACCCCCATTAGTGTCTGCAGCTGTTCAAGGTAGCTATTGTTAAATTCTTCTTATCTAAACAATAAGGACAATAGGAACATTCTATTGTTGAATTCTTCTTTTCAAAATTCTCCAAACAATAGATACATTCGGCAGGATGTCGTGTAGCTCCGCTCTGACGACCCTGATGCAGTAGACTATGGTATGAAATCTTGTTGTGAAGGTCGCTCTATCATGATGTTCAAACATTACCAGAGACTAGATGTGAAATGACTCAAAAAGAACTGTACACCGGAGATACCTTCGCAGTCTTAAGGAACTTGAGATGTATGTAGTCACTCAGAGTCTAATTATATAATGCTGTAGTACCACAGATACCCAACATAACTGATAAAAAAAAAAGTCTATTTTCAAAGAAAATAAATAAAACAAACTCAACCTCCACTAAATATTGCTCTCCACATCCACTCTCTTGTCCAGATATGGTCAGCTCCAAAACTTAACCACTGGTTGATCACATCCACTTCTTTTATGCAGTCTGTGATAAATAATCAAGTTGAAATCCATCATCACGACACAAATAGAAGAACGTGCCTTCATCATCCCTGCTCTTTATTTTTTGGCTTTGGCAAGATGATCACTCTTCATTCAATCCATTAAGAAAGCGGGGAGCCTATGACATTACAGGGGAAAGCCTTTCCATTGATGTATCTCCTGTGACACCATTACTGTATTGCTCCTGACTTTGCACAAGTTCCACCTGTGGTCAAACAATTGAATTAAAGTCCACTTGAAGCTTTACTTATAGGTGAGCTGTATGAGCTCCAAATTAGTTTTGAGTTTGCCGGATTTAAAAAAAGAAAAGAAAAATGCAGATGCTCGTGAGATTTCATTTGTAACCAGTCCGTCATAAAAATGTGTGCCCTTCAATATCCAGACATAGCAGGCATTAAGCTCTGTACTGGCAGCTCAGAAAAGGAAAAGAAAGCATGTGACTGGGGGAAAAAAATAGATAAAAAAAATCAGTTCAGTCAATACAGCAGCAGACAGTGGAAGATACGGGAAAGACACATTCAGCATCATATCGACCTCACAGTAATGCAACTTGATTGCAATCGTTAACAAGCACTGGGAAAGGAATTGAGTTCAAGCTCTATTTTCTAAAAGCAAGAAGCAACATGACATTTGTGTGGCTGGTGTATGTGCACACTGGGAGTGTGTGTTTGAGCTTTATACTTATAAATCTGGTATTATCTACAACCATTTAGCACATGTGGGGCTAATTAAAGGAATAGCAAGTCTTTGATCAAGGAAGGTTGGACAGTTGAGTCAGCTAATATGAGAGATGGCCTTCCTGCTGCATTAGAGCAAAAAAAAAAAGTGGTGAAATGGTGCCTGGAAAAGGTATATGTGTAAAGTTATTTTTCATTCTTTTTCTTTTAGGTAAGAACTAACTTGCATGTGTTTCAGAAAAATATCCTTGTATGAGTGGAGGTTCATAATTTATAAACTTCTTTATAGCCTACTACACATTGTGAAAATTGATACAATAATCCTGTTTTTACTCCTCAGTGGTAAATAATTTCAAATTCTAAAATCATGTTTTTAATTATTTGCTTGTTTTCATAAGTATTCAATCCTAAATAAACACACACACATCTATATGTATATGTGTGTGTGTGTGTGTATGCGTATGTGTAAAGAGAAAATCTCTGCTATTAAAGGCTGCTTGAGCACCTCCATTTGC